>BQNB010120985.1:0-20535 GCA_026074375.1 Tanacetum coccineum
TACACGTACCAAATCGATAAATTAGGCAAAGTTCGTTGGTATTCTACGGCTTTATCCCTATATATATATATATATATATATATATGTAGATATATATATGTATATATGTATATATGTATGTATATATGTATATATATGTATATATGTATATATATATGTATATATATGTATATATATGTATATATATGGTTAGAAATACGAAAAAGTGTCGGTCACTACCAATATAATTAGTCATAGCTTGTAGTAAGTTGTTAAGTTAAGTAAGAATGCTAACCGGGCCAAAGGCCTATGGACAAGTCCACTTAAGGTCCATGGCCGGCCAAGTAAGACATATATAAACTCTCTCCACACATGGAGATGGTGTTGGTTGTTTATTTGTCACATTTTTCACTAAGCTAATATTATCATTTTTCTTTCTCTCTCTAAGTGTTCATCCAACCATCTCTTTCTCTCTCTAAAACTCTAAGTGAATCAATCCATACTTGTGTTAAGATATTCTACAATTGGTATCAGAGCCATTGGGTGTTTGTGTAGGTTTTGTGTGCGTTTTATCTACTCGTTTTACTAGTGTTTTTTGTTCGAATCCATTCAAAAAGTTTTCACGTTTTAAGGGTTTAAAAACCATAAAGATCATAACTTTCTTTCTTAGTTATCTTAGTATAGACTAGAAGTACAAGAAAAGCTTTCAAAAACCAAAAAATATTTCATCTTTTTGAGTCTTTTTGGTTAAAAAGAGAGTTTTGTACCAAAAATCTTGATTTTAAATTTTTCGTGTCAAAAACATTAAAGTTTGTGTTTTTAAGGTTCTAATAGTCTTAGATAGTTAAGAAGTACAAGAAAAATCAGGTAAAAACGTCAAAAAGTGAGTCTTTTTAAGATTTTTGATTTTTGAGTTTCGAAGTTCTTTGAGCGATTTATACGTCTTCTATAGGCGATTTATACGTATCTAATTGTTCAGGCGATTTATACGGTTTCCTATAGGCGAATTATACGTGATAACATTATTCAGGCGATTTATACGTCTCATACAAGCGAATTATACATATATTTGGTCAGGCGATTTATACACTCATTGAACTACGGTGAATTATACGTGCTCTTTTACAAAGGCGACTTATACATGATCTTTTGTTAAGGGGGCGATTTATACTCGTAGTTGTGACGACCGAATTTATACATTGTTTTTTGTGAAGGTCGTGATTTATTAACGTGGTATTCTGCAAGGGAGATTTATAACCTTAGTTGTCTAAAGGCGAATTATACTTGTTATTTACAAGGAATGATTATATACATTTTGATTTCATTCTAAAGGAGAACTATAACATACAACAGTATTCATTAGGTGAATTATACGGTTGTTCTTTGATTTGTAAAATCCCGTGATAACTTAATTTCTCGGTTTTATCAAGAATTGTAAAATCCCGTGTATTCCAAAAGACTCAACTTCATTAATCAATACTCACTTTAACACAACAACCTCCAATCATTGTACGATCATTCTTTTATCTTATCACATTGAAATGGATTCAATTATTTCACTTGTGGACATCTAAGAAAGACTCTGATTGCTGAGTAGATGAACTCTCTCGGATGCTGACACCTCCACTCTATGTTGTGACAAAGACGCTTGTGTATGATTCCTTGGAAAAGTCCACATGGGGGAGGGAGGGTTATACATTCAAAATACGAGAGCATGAAAGAATGATACTTGAATCAGTTGAACGTGGTCCTCTCATTTGGCCTATCGGTTGAAGAGAAACGGTGTATCAGAACAAATGAAATAGATGCTGAATTACGTCTGGCTGCTGAGGATAGGAATTCTAAGCTGACTGTGATATGAAAAGCTACCAAATATCATTCCTTCAAGTCCTTCTGCTGATATAAATTTCCATAGTGAATCTTCACAGTCAGTTGCTAAAGGATTGATGGGAGAGAGTTCAAGTTACTGATGTCAAGTACCTCTTTGACAAAAGCAGGAAAGAGAATAGCTGTATGATGCATTTTAGAAGTTTACTCCATCAGGGGAATCACTTCACACGATTAGCTAGAGATTTACTTAGCTGATTACACTATATGAACATCTACAAAATGAAAATGGAGCAATTTCAAGTTAATACTAAGTTCTTAAACAGTCTTCCACTAAATGGAGTAAGTATGTGACTGATGTCAAGCTTGTTAAAGATTTGCATACCACCCAACTTTGATCAACTTCATGCATATCTTAGAACAACATGAACTCCTCATGCAAATGAAGATCCGACTTAATGCGTGAACTCAATCAAAGAATCCACTCTGCATTTCGTTGCAAAATCAGCATATGACACCACATCACTCACATCACTGTATCAGTCTATCAGTCCTTCTTTACAACATCTCTCTTCCACAACAGTTTTCCACACACCATCACAACATGGATCATTTCAACCCAATCAACAGATACCACGTCTCATAAATCCATCACAAACTCTAATTCAATCATGATCATCCACTACCATCCGATCAAAATACATTTCAGTCTCAATAAATCATCAAAACGCTCAACTGTTCCACATGTATTCCACAAGATTTGCTTATCAATCACTCTCAAGGCTCCTACACAACTAATGACTGATCTACCATTTTGTAGACTCAGGTTTTTGCTGTTCTTGTATTTTCTCCTGGAGATGATCCCATTGCTTGTCTCAATAAATCAATGGCTTTTCTAACCGTTGTGGCTTCTTCAAGGTTCCTTCTACCAAATGAATCATTCAGAACTTCCTCTAATCCAAGAAATCAAGCCACTATTCAAGACGACAGGGTTACAATGCAACAAGTTCAAGGGAGACAAGGGCAAATTTATTCTGGTACTACGTATAAGGGCAATGCAACAAGCACAACAGGGAATACTACAAGTGTACAGCAAGAGTTTTATTAAATGCTACAACTGCCAAGTTGAAAGGAGGAACATAAAGGCTATGCAATGCACTCAAGCAATAAGCGACTAAGGAATGTAGCTTGGTGTAAGTGAGAAATCTATGATAGCAAAAGTCTCAGGAAGCAGGACAAAATATTAGATGATGAACAACACGCATTTCTTGGTGATCTAAGAATTCTGCAGGTCAAAGCTCATACAACTCATCTCCTCACAATGTTGCTTGCCAGACTTAAGGATCTCGATACTTAAGATTCTGACTGTGAAGATCTCTCCGACTTTTAGACAAGCGGTACTTATGGCCAAATTTAAGGGGTTCAATTATGTCACTGACATTATCTCACAAGGTCTGCCAAATTCAAACCTATCTGAATGGAATATAGATAATCAAAGTGTGCAGGCATTGTATGGCAAGATTTTGAACAATCACCCGAATATGGATATAATAGATTATGAGTATAACTAGTGATTAGCAATAATCACATATCCATATTCTCTCAATATTTGCAAGAAACATAACAGGAAACTATTCAAGATACTAATTTGCAGGCACAACAAGATTCAATGATTTTACATGTGATTGAACAAATATCCAAACAAATTATTAATCATGTAAATAATTAGGAAAAGGCTAATAAGGAACAGAATAAAGAAACTACTACCGATGAGTCCTTGAGAGATATTAGGAAAGAGTCAAACAAATTCTTTGAACATCACTCTTACTAGTAAGATTTAATCATTTCGTGAAAAAATGATTGGATTCTCAAATGGATGATAGGATTATAGAGAAACTTGCACGATAAAGAATAAGTAACGTCACTTTGAGAAAACAAAATCTTTCTAAACAACTCCAAAGAAAAAGGAATCATGTATGCAAACTTTTGTAGTTTCAAAAATTGAATACCAAAGAAAAAGCGAATAAATATAATTGGAAAATGAAATGTGATTTGGAAAAGAAGATTAAGGATTTGAATAATAATTATTTTGTAAAGTGTGTCAATCTGCTCAAACAGTGCACATGTTAACTAAGCCACAAGCATTTTATGATAACACACATAAACAAGCTCTAGGTTATCAAAATCCGTTTTATCTTAAGAAAGCTCAGCGTATAAAACCAACATTGTATGATGGTGTTGTTATGTCTAATTCACATGTTGCTATGCATGTGATTGATGATGAAGAAACATTGATTTTGGAAGAAGAGAGTCGATCAAAAATGTCTGAAAAAGCAAAGGATCTTGAAGTTATTGCAAAGAAAATTTCTTAAAATCTCTTCATCGAGATTATGAAAAATATAAATATATACAACTGAAGGATGTGAAAAACGTTTTTCCACTTCCTCTCAACAAGAATTATCCAGCTGAACAAGCTCTTTTGGTTTCATATACCAATTCCAACTATTAAACCTCCTTACACACCACCTGTCATAGTGGATGTTCCCATGAACTACCTAAGGTGAGTTTGGTGAATGCAAGCCTTAAAAAGCTTAAATTTCCGACCTTCACACACCCAATTTGACTCAGTGGTGAATGAAGAGGACAAACACTCTAATGCTCTACTACATTTGAAGAATGTGAATGGGGGTTTGACATACAAAAACTATTTTTAACAATAAATATTCAATTTCTAAAATCTTTAAAGAGACATCTTCAATGTGTTTTGATACGAGATACTTTCTAAAATGAAATAACGGACGTACAAAACATGATGATTGACCAAATGGAATGAGTCTTTTTCAACAGTCATCCAGTATAAAAAAGTGCAAAGGTTCTTGAAAATTGATAAGAAATAAAATTCTTTGTAAAATATCCGACTCTTGACAAAAAATCATGTCCAAGATGTACTGTTAACGTGTGATGAATTCTAATGTCTTTAAATAACGATTCTATAATTTGTGAGAAAAGTGTTTGAAATCTTGATAGCTGAGCTCTCCAAATTTAAGAACAAGCATATAATGATATTTTGAAACAATTAGCACACCTTGAAAAACATTGTATTTATCTCGAAGCAGACAATACAATTTACAACATAAGTTTTTCAAAACAATAAATCTTGCGTTAATTCAAATGCTGTGAAATTTAAGAATAGTTTTTGGTAGTATCGACATTGAAAGCTCGTTACAAGATAAGACAAGAGCCATTTTAAAAGTTGCAAGAATACTATTTCATATTGAGAGAAGAAAACCAAGGCGAGGAAGACGTTAATCATATATAAATGTGATCTTGAGCCATAAATAAGGAACTGTGAAAATAGAGTGCAAAATTGCTTTCTGAGAACGAACGTCTTTGTAATAAAATTAATCAATGTTAAACAGGTTTTTAAAAAGATCAGTTTGACTCAATCAACAAACAGACACGTTTTTGTCAAAAGAAACTATGTGACTCTTTTAATAACTACAACAGAACTTAAAATCTGTGGAAAATGAGGATTTAAAAGCTCAAATTCAAGTCAAGGTTTCTGTGATAACATCATTAAACGATTTATAAAAATTAAAAGGGAAAGAAATTGTTGAAACTGGTTAACACACACTTTCTTTCTGACAACCACTTTCTTAGCTTCCCAGGCATGTTCAAGCTTGATTTAGTACCGTTGCCTCCTAGGTTATTGCAAAATAGGGATGCTCACATAGACTATCTTAGACACACTCAAGAACAAGCTAATACTCTTTGGGAAATAGTCGAACAAGCTAAAGCGAAACAACCTTTAGAATAGTGATAGGACTTGCTTAAGTAGTGCCACAATAATTCAGGAGTTGTTTGTATATGTTCAAGATACATGCCCTAATGCAATAACACCTAGTCCTAAGAAGGTTGATATCACACCCATGAACAAAGTCAAGAAAGTTAGGTTTGATGAACCTCTCACATCCTCCAAACAACATAAACAGGTCAATGTCTTCAAATACATGTGTGTCTTTCTAACAGGAGTAGAAGTATTCTAACAAGTAATGCGTGATCAAAGCCTCCAAGCAAAAAAAGGAATGATAGGATCTCGCAAACACCAAGTAGAAACAAGAAGAATAAAGTAGAAACCCAACCTAGGAAAGTTAATAAAATGAATAGTGTTGTTAAACCTGTTTGTGATGTTGATGTTAAGCATTCACTGTCAAATGCGAATTCCTGAAATCTCTCTTATGCAACTTGTAAATAAATCTATTTTGATGGTGTATTTTCATGGAAAAATGCCTCTTAAATCGCTTAACTTCCATGTCATGTTTCGCTAAATTTTTACCAAACTTACTATTTTTAGTAACTTTTTCGCTTTTCCTAAAATATGTTAACAACGTCTTTAAATGATACTAATCAATAGGTATGTGTTACTATATGTTTTGCTAGTGTTTAGAAAGTGCAAAAATATCCGAAAGTTACCGAAAAAACTTATTTACTATTTCACATTACACACATTCATCCAGTTTGACGAATAAAATGTTTCGGCAAGTTTTATTGGCATAACTGGTCGTTTTATGAAATTCAATTTTAATAATGTACGATATATTGGAAAACTATCAGAACTCTAAACGAGCTCGATCCAAAAACAACTTTTAACTAACCCTAATAGAAAACATTCTTATAGGTTCGACCAAAACCTCAACTACATAATTTGGGACAGCAATCACTTTTGTCAAAAACGCAACAAAATCAACCCAACTTCACAATAGTGTCTAAGCTCAGCCTAATCTCCAGTCACAACTAATCCACAACAAAACCACACATAAATCTAACCTAAACCCTTTATTTCTATTGTTCAAAACACTCATTCAACTCTCATCTTACCAAGAACATAATATTTAATTAGTGAAATAAAATTCGCATCATTAATTTATAAAATCTTGTCTTTAAAAATCTTTAAAAAAAATTAAACACACAACATATGGAAGTAGTATATTGAACATATATAGAAGAACATAAGCAAACTCTCACAAGAAAGATCCAAGATACTTACAAGCAATGAAGAACAAGAAGGCAATAACACAAATCTTATACCCAAAATCACTAGATCTTTGAAAAAATCCCATAATAACCAAACCCTAATTTGTAGATCTTGAAGAAAACCCTTAAATCAAAGAACCAATACTTGCAAACACCTTAGATGTTCTTAGAAATGAACTTAGTATGCTTGGATTATGCAAGAAATCAAAGAAAATGGGAACCCTATAAGGGTGTTGGTGGCCGTGGGGTTTCAAGAAGACAAGAGGGAGAGAAAGAAATGTTTTGAGGCTTGAAAATAATTATAAACCCTAATTTATTATATGTGAAGGTATTTATAGGCCAAGAGCTAGGGTTTTGACTTGTCAAGTGAAGTATAAGTGACCAACACACACCAAAAGTGTGTGTGTTGTATGTGTATGTGGTTCGGCAATAGCCAAGCCACAAGGACCATGTAGTTCAAAATTTTTGATCAAGGTTCATGAAAATAGATCTAAATTTGAATTTTGGTCCAAAATGAAGAAGTCATGTGATCAAATGGTCACATGTTCTAGTCAAATGGTGATACTTGTGCATGAAATGGACACTCTCGTGTGTCATTTTCACACACATGCATGGTAAGTTCAAGACTTATGGTGCATTTGGCTTGGGTTTGGGTGACTAATAATAATAGAAGGGGGGGGGGGAGGAATATGAACAAAATTTTTCACTTAAGAATATGAGATGGATGATAACTAATGTTTACACTAAAAGATTTTGAGTTTTCGGGGTTCTGTTAGGTCAAAAACGCGAAAAACGCAATTTAAACGTTAAAGCGCAAAAATAAATATCGGGAGTGATAGTAAACTAGGAAACACTTAGAAAATATAAAATAACTCATATAATATCTAAACTTATCAAAATCCGATAGTCGAAGAAACGCGTCCGATGACGTTTTTCAGATTTACGCGGGTTAACTTCCTGGTAAACTGCCGGATTTAAATGTAACATATAAAAATAAAAATAATGATCGGAAAAGTTTAAAATATTGACCAAAAATTCTTTTATGAGGTTTACAAAAATATAACTTTCTGTCATGAATAGTAACTTTTATAAAAATAGTTTTATAAAAGTATTAATTGTCGTAAACTCGCGAAATTCATAACTCGTTCGTTATTAATTGAAAAATTACGATTCTTATCATTTTGGAATCCTAAAAATGTGTATTATTTATTAAAAATATTAACCCTTGCTGTTTGTAATTTTTATAAAAATGTTTTTATAAAAATTCATTTACGACTTCGTTTATTAACGTATAACTCGTTTTTAACGTAACTTTTTCGTTATTAATCCGTTTAACAAGTTTCTTACCTTTTCGGAATCGTCGTGAAATGTATTATCTTATAAAAATATAAAATGAGTATGTCAAAATTCGAATTTTGGACAGCAAGTTTGCTTGAGTTTGTTGAATCCATTTTTGATCTTTTCTTTATACTTTACTACTTTTGTATTTTACCACAAGTCTCATATATCATATATATTATAAATCATACCTATATTAAGTGTCTATTGTCCATAGTAGTCCTCATATGTCCAAGTTACCCATGTTAACAAATCCATTAACATACTTTAAAACCATAACTTTACTTAAGTAACCTTAATTTACTAGTTTTGTCAATAATCATTTTTATACATAACCAAGTGTGTAAATCACTTGTGTGACCCTTTTAACATGATGTCAACAACATCATAGGATATATAAATGTGTACATTATGATGACAACAAATAAAAACTTCTCTTTACATGTTAAAGATCCTAAATGGTGATTTAAGCTAAATAGAATAATCATATGCATAAAAATGAAAGTTATAAGAACATAAAGAGTTCAAATGGACCTTAAGATGTATGATGATGATGATGAGCTAGTGCTAAACCCTTGTTTAGCCACAAAACCAAAGCTTGCACAAATAATAACCCTTGTTTTCTTAACAAAACCCTAACTTCCTTTTTCTTAAGTAATACTTGGAAATGGTGATTCAATGCTTGCAAATGCCTTAGTATACCTTAGAATAGATGTATATAGAAGTGTATGGATTGTAGAAAATTTTGTATGGATTGTGTATGGTGAAGGGTTTGAGCCGTGGGCTATATTGAGCCAAAAGGGAGGTTTTGGTTTGATTTCTTTAAGTGTTGGTGATGTATAAGTTACTTGCTAGCTAGGTGCATGTATATAAGATGTATAATGAGTCAAGGGAACATAAGGAAGTCCTAGGGATGACCAAGGTATGGTAGGCATGGTCAAAGCATGGTCTTTGGGTCAAGAGAATGAGCGCGAGGTATGGTGTGCCATAAAGAGTTATGGTTGTAGTACTTGACCACATGTAAATTTTATTTGGTATATATCAAATGTATCATGGCCAAATTACGGTGTATAACAAGAGGTATAATATGATATATTAGTAACTTTTATGTATTGGGTATAAAATTGGGTATTTGTTGAAGCGTAGAAAAGTTTTTGTGGTTCCGGGAGTGCCTAAACGCAATTTATCGCGAAACGTATACACTTTACGTATCCGATAAAAATAAAATGAACAAAGTTAATAATTATCCTCAAAATAATTATATAACCCTTGCTTGATGTAAACATTTAATTGTTTGATGCCCGTTTACATTGAACGCTAATTTTTAGCTTACGCGATTTAAACTTAATTTCATGAAATCACAAGCAAACGCGTACAACACTAAAAATAAATAGTATATTTATTGACGTCGTCAAAGACTTGAAAACACAGGGTGTTATACTTCTTCTAACTAATTTTTAAGGTCTTTGATAGAAATATCTTTCACTTGGACATCATACTTTAAAAATGCAATATCTTCTTCATAAACAGCTTCATTCTTTTCATGAACAACTATCCTAGCTTCTAATGATTCTAATCCCATTTGATAACCTATAATTTCTAGATTAGATTTATTAAGAGCTTCACGCTGTTGATCATACTGTTTTTGAAGAGTTTCATATGATTTTAAGCAATCTTTAGAGCAAGTATGTACCTCAGAGTCTGAACTTGATGAACCTTGGGATGTATAGGCCATTAGAGCAAAGTTTGTGATCCCTTCTTCAGCCTGAAAGCTCCAATCATAACCACCTATCCCATCTTGAACAACCAAGGCATTTGCAGGAGTCTCTACTGGTACAACCTTCTTGGAGCATCTCTATTTCTATTCCCCTGATTCCTTAGTGCCCTGCATTCTCTAGCAAAGTGACCTCTCATGTGCCAGTTGTAACATTCAACATTTGTCTTATCAAAGCCAACCGTTTCTTTGCCATTGAAATTCAGATTCCTTCTTGTCTTCTTTAAGAATCTCTTCACCCTCATAGTAAGCACAGCCACCTGCCATTTAAGATCTATTTCTTCAAGATCATTAGTATCAATTTGCTCTAGATCTTCATTGTCCAATTGTGGACTATTAGATTGATTAGCAAAGAAGGAAAACATGACATCATCAACATAAGTTGAGGAAGGAGCTTGTCCCTGTGAACTAGCAGTAGAAATATCATGAGCAGTATTAACTGCTTCATTAGTACTGCTAGAGTTTTCTGAAGATACAAAAGCCACATTCTGAGAGTTTGAGCTTGAGTTTGACTGGCCTTTAATCTCAGCTTTATACACCTTCAAATTGTTGTACAAATCATCCATACTTAATGTGTCTAGATCAGATTTGTTACGCATTATCAATGTATGAATGTTCCAAGCTGATGGTAGACTTCTCAGCAACTTCAAATTTGCATCTTCATGAGAGATAACTTCACCATGAATTTCCAATTGGCTGATGAGTTTCTGAAATCTATCATAGGTTTTATCCAGTCCTTCAGATCTTGATGCATTAAAATTCTTATATTGCTGCTTTAAAATAGTTTTCTACATTTTCTTTGATTTTTTTTTTCTTCGATGCCTCCAAACCTGGTCTTATTGCTTTCCCAAAATGTCTTTTGCATCCTCTATTATTCTATTAAACTTCAATAGGGTTTGCCTCAATCAGGAATGGCCAACAATAGAGTGCTTTTTGCTTTCACTTCATTCTTTCTTGCTAGCTTTTGTTCAGTAGTTTTAGGAGGAATGGGACCTTCAGTACCAGCACTAGCTGATGCAATTGTAGCAGGTGCATCACCATTCACAATAACCTCCCAAAAAGCAATACTCAGTGGAGGTAGGATATTGCTCCAATCTCATGCTCCAGAGATTCATAGACGAGCGCGAGGTTTTTGAGCATAGGAAGTTTTAGTGCAGACAATGTTTAGGTTGATTCTGACTGTGATTCCATCTTCTCTTTCAATATGAGATCTTGTGTAGATGTAGTGTTCTTCTTATTCAAAGTTTCTCAACAAGCTCTAATACCACTTGTTGATCCCTTTTAAACAGATATTACTTAGCTTGTTAAAGCTTAGTTGTGTTGGATAGATCCAAAAAAACTATTGTAGAAACTAAGATTGTGAATACTACAAACTATGCGGAATCTAGCTTGTAATACTAAAAAGAACAATGAAACAGTAAAACAAGATCTTGCTAAACTTTCAATATATTAAACACAATCAAAGTTACAAAATAACCTTGAAACTAACTATATTTGCTATGAAAACTATATAAAACTTGATATCTAGATCAATGCCGTAGGGTTCCTTTTATACACCAAGGAAACCCTAATGGGCTTACAAAACGCGTTACATGATCATGCATATCTATTCCTAATATATCTCATGCATATCACATAAGCAGTACTAACTATTATAACTAACAGTACTAATAAACTGACAGTACTAACATTTTGTACTGACAGTACTAACTATAACACTAGCAGTACTAACTTAGCTTGGAAGTACTAAGTCTTCTCTTGGCAGTAATAAATTGAACCAGCAGTAGAAACTTGTAGAAGCCCTTAATTCCCAACAAGCATTTCTGTGACGAAGCTTGTCACCGGCCGATTGATCGATGGTTCGTCTTGTGACGGGAGTGGCATGGTCATAAAAGATTTGGACTTGGAGCCAAACATCGATGCCATGATGAGGGACTTTTTAGAGTACGTTCTTGAAACGAGTCTATGCTGCTGAGAGAGATTCTCCTTGATGTTGTTGGAATATCAGGATATCATTGCGGAGTTTTGTAGTCCTTCCCGGTGGAAAGAATTGAGCAAGGAAACAAGTAGTAAGATCCTCCCATGTGGTGATGGATCCTGCTGGAAGACGTTCAAGCCAGTTGCTAGCTTGACCGCGAAGGGAAAATTAAAATAAACACAAGCGCGTTCTTTCCCTATTTTCACCGTCAAGGTCAAGTGAGTCCATAAGTTTTAAGAAATCCTTGAGGTGTTGGTTTGGATCCTTAGACCGAAGTCCGTGGAATGAGCATCCATTTTGCACTAACCGGATGGTGTTGGATCGAAGAGGTACCACATTGTTCCCTACGAGGAGCTTAATGGTATTCCCGTAGCCCTTGTGGCTAGGTTTGGAGTAATCTCCAAGAGTACGGATAGGATTCATGTCTCCCATGGTGGTTGACGAGAATGGATTACGAAACAAATAACACAAAGCAAATATAGACTACAAGAAAGCTAATGAACTGGAATTAAAATTCTCACTTGATAGGAATCAAGCAAGTAGAACTAAGTTAAACAATGATTGAAACCTAACTATTCCCTACGCAGCGGTGCCAAAAACTTGATGTGAGGGTTGCAAAGACTTCACATGAAGTTTTACAATCCCCTAGGCAGTGTACATAATCGTTGCAGTGTAGTATAGGCAAGACTCGGGAGTTGTTATCGTTCTCTAGGGAAATAGGTTGAGAATGCTTGAACACGGTCTAACAGAATTTAAGAGGTTGAGAGAAGATTCTTTTTGTGTTTTTATATTTATACGAAAGCAAGTAGATATCATGGTTTAAGAGGTTGGTTTGATTAACTAATAATTCAACTAAATATAATCTAAACTACTGGTGATAACTTTATGATACAAAGATGTATTTACCTAATCATGCACTACTCCTCAGATTGCTTCTCCTAGATCTGTTGCCTTGTCACACTTGTGATGATATGTGTAAGTATTTCCTAGGTCATGAACAGATTACACGAACCCGCTGTCTATTTAATATTCCATTAGGGCAAC
Organism: Tanacetum coccineum; assembly: GCA_026074375.1. Lineage (NCBI taxonomy): Eukaryota > Viridiplantae > Streptophyta > Magnoliopsida > Asterales > Asteraceae > Tanacetum > Tanacetum coccineum. Next base: position 12,975 of record BQNB010120985.1, read on the forward strand.
ACATAAGTAAGGTAGTATGAAGACTATTACAAGGCCCCTAAGAGTATATTAAATGCATGTGAAATATCTTAAGAGGGATCAACCATATTAGGGGTAAGGTAGTATAAAGACTGTTACCGATGGTATCCTTTCTACACACCCGCGTTTCCCTAGACGTCTATGCCAATTTAATATCTTATGGCTAGTTTTCTAGAGCCTAATGCACACATCCATCAACAAGAAGCAACATCAAAAGGATCTACAACCTAAGTTTCATGTAATCATAAGTAAATACAAAGGAGGGTTTAGCCTAGCATGTTAAAGATAAAGCAAGAACATAAATCAATCAAACAATACATAGACATATTGAATGATTAATGATAAACAATCTTACTTGATTAAAAAATGGATTGATGGTAGTTATAATAGAGTTTTGAGGCCTTAAAACGACCTAAAAAGCTGCTAGAATGACTAGGGTTCGTCTCCCTAAAATTATGCAAAGTTACACACTTAAAACCCTAATTTCGGTTTAATATATATAAAAAAATCGATGTGATGGCGTCGCTTTAAAGTCCTAACGTCGTCGCCACGTGGATGATTCTAGATCATCTTTTAAGTCGGCCATGTCCTGAATTCGTCGCTAGATTTGTGGCGCCGTCACTAGATAGATCACGACGGCGTCGCTTTATGCCTACGACGCCATCTCCACTCGTTGTATGTATAAATCTTTAAGAGATTTGGTGTAGGTCCGTAATCTTGTCTGTTTCTTCTCCAAATGAGCCCAAGTCATGTGTATTTCCTCCAAATGCCATCCAAGTGCTAAAAACCCGAAAACAACCGATTAAGCACATAATCTGAGCATATTTACATAATTTAGAGGGTTAAATTACCCCGAAATAATGTATAAAATGACACCTCATCAGAAGCGTAAAGTTGATAAGTAAATTTCATGTCAGAAATGATAAGTCATTTCGTTGTCTGAATATATCATGTTATATTGTTAGACACTAAAACAAGGAAAGTAGATGATACAAAAAAACATGGGAAAATTAAAAATGTAAATCAGAATACGACAAAACAATCATAAAAGATTGTTTTTAGAAACTAGCCAAATAATTTTTTTGAACAAGAAGGTTTTCCTTGATTTTCTGTTTTGTTTCTCTCATCTTTGCGTTGCTCGGCCACAACAAGTGGTGATATCTCCACCTGAGAAATGTACACATGTAGTCAGTTTTGATGAGTTCGAGTATACGTGAGTATCATGTCGCGCTCTTGTATATCATCAGCCAAAGGTACAAGACCCGAGTCAAAACTACAATTATGTTTCTTTATATAAAGAAATGTTGGGGAGTTTTCATCGTAACCCAAACAGTTTGTTAATATTAATTTCACTTGATCGGTTGAAAAGGTGTCCAAATCTACAGGATCTACGGTAGCAACTATCTCACCAACAAATTTTCTTCTAGACAGACTAGTAAACCTTCCATAATGGTGTAGTAGGACCTTGAATGTCATTGTTTGAAATTTAAAATGAGTTAAGGAACCAATGTAATGTTGTTGTTGAAGTTGAACCATAACCATGTGGTTTATATAGTCTGACCCACAACCACATTTACTATTTTTTATTAATGACAATGAGGTTGTCTAGAGTATTTAAAGCCATAAGGTTCAATTATTTATGTAGCATATTAAGTTTAATTAAAAATGAAATATATTACAGCATTCATAGCATAAGGTTGTGATGGGTATGTGGTTTCACCGTATTGTTGTGATGGGTATGTGGTTTCATCGTATTATTGTGATGGGTATTAGTTATAACTCTGGAAAGTGTTGTCATACTGTTGATGTGGGTTGTAAAATGATGGTTGGTCAATTCTTGGAATTTCATGATCATGTCGTCTACGTATGTTTACATGCAGCTCGGCGACAAATGGATTATTGCACTGATCACGTATGTGTCTTGCTTGTTTGCATCTGCTACAATGTATAACTCTTGGCTCCTCTCCTTAAGATTGTATACGGTTTGTATTTTTTAGACGACCGGGCTGTAGGTTGTCCATTCGAGGAGGAATAGCTTTCTGAATATTGTGCGGAAATTCTCATTGGTGCATATTTCCAAGAAAATGAATTGATTTAGCGTAAGTGACTTGATATTTGTCTTTTTTAAACCAATCTGCTACAAATTGGACACAATTCGTCAAACCCATAAACCTTGTTACAGCTATAACGTGACCACACGGAATCCCTGAAAGCTGCCATTTACGACATTCACAGGTGCCTGTTTGTAAGTTGACTTCACGAGTATATTGACCGTCTGGAACTTGGTATTGATAATTGTTAACACTTTTAACAACCCATGCGGCGCTTTTTATTCTTTTTTAGTCACTTTGTTTGCTACCCAATCAGTTATTTCATACGTCATATTTGCTACAAGAATACATAAACAAAAATCAATATAGTAGTTGATATTGAAAAAAAGTAAGTTTTAGATTATGTATTCTTCTTGACGTTTATAGTACCAGTCTTGCACCATCGCATGATACGTCTCAGCCAACTTTAACACCAGTAACTTTCTATTTAGTACAATACAAGCATTAACAGACTCCACACTATTCGATGTCATATAATTGTAACGAACTAGAGGGCAATGCGCTCTTGACCACCTGTGAGGACCAGCTTCACAAAGCTTGTGGTATGCATCAGACTGAACAACCTGTAGTATGTTCATGTTGCTTGCAAAATCTTCTGGTGTATATGCCTTGCATATTTTCCATAATAGACCTTTTGTTTTTTTGTTTTTCAATGATAGGTTCATCATAAGATGACGACAACATACAACATGAAAGGCTAAAGGGAATTCATTATGTACTGCCAAAGCTATATCAGGATACCTATCAGACATGAATAGCAAATTCAGGTTATCACCTATGCATTCTTTGAGTATGGACATCTACCATGACCAACATGGATCTGTTTCCCCTTTGCATATACCAAAAGCAATTAGCACAATTTGATTGTTTCCATCCATGCCCATAGCTATAAAATTTGTTCCATTGTATAGACCCTTTAAATGCGCCGCATCGATTATAAGCAAAGGGTATAGATAATCAAGGAACGTACGAATCTGAATTAAAACATTATAAATATACTATAATGACGTACTAGTATATTATTATTCAAAAAATCTGAGCATGACTTACCGAAGCACTAATGGCAATGAATAACATCTCGAAAACTCCTTTTTTGTTTGTTTTGATACGTGTGACCGTCCCTTGGTTTTTTCTTTCTAGGTTATGACAATAATACGGTAGCATTTCAAAAGATTCATATGGTGAACCCCTAATCTGTTGTATCCCATAATCCTTTCCTCTCTATGCTTGTTGGTAAGATATATTTATTTTATATTCTGACAAAATATTTTTTTTGTATATCTTTCCCTTTTAAAATACGCTTACTATCTTGTAACTTAGGAGTAATAATGTGAGCAATTACCTTTTTGTTTGCATTTTGATGGTTAGGATATGTTTGAGTTTTTGGATACGTGTGAACATCATTAAGATATGTAATGTAATATTTATCTGTATTATCCCAAATTCTAGCACGAAGCTTCCAAGTACATTCTTTAAAATGATAGGATTTTAATTCATATCTTTCTGGGGCTAACGTGTCGGCTAAAAATTAGAAAGCGTCATTTAAAGCTTTCAATAGCCATGTCTAAAGCTTCCTTATTGTCAAAAATATTGTTTTGTTTAACTTCTGATTGTTTTTTATACTGCGTTGAAATAATAGGTTTTGCCTTGTAAACTGGTGTTTCTGGAATGTCAGGCTTAAATGACATGAACTTCTTCCATTTATGGTAAATGGGTTGTGGATTTTCATGTACACCATCATTAGAATCATTTTTTTCATCTTTGTTTTCGTCGTTTGATCCGAACGCAAATGAGGATTCTGGTTTTATGAAATGGGACTCATTTTTATAATTGGATTCATTCATTTGAAAATCACTAGGTTTAAAATTCAAAGATAAACCATTTTTTAAAATAGAAGTACTAGTATTATTATTATTAAAAATAGATGGGCTGTTGTTTTCGACAGTTGGCGATTCAAAAAAATTAAAAAACATGTTTTTTTGATTGTTTTCCCCTAAATTTATAGTTTCGTCTATTGGTTTATACTGAGAAACATACAAATGTGCTAATTGATTTGTGGAACTACATGCACAGTCAACAAAGAATTATACCTCAGCATCGTCTATGATAACAAAAGTATAGTCAAATGATGAGAGCTTAACCGATAAATGTAATCGATAATTTGCTTCCAAATTAAATTTCTTCATCATCATTTCATGTAACGTTGAGTACGTCAAATCTTCAAACATAATGGAACCTTGATGCGTTTCATTATAATGAATTATACAGTTGGATTTTCTTATATTTGACTCCATTTTTTAAGATTTAGTTTAGACTGTTTTAGGTTAATGTTGGTTTCATGATATTTATAGTAATTGAATATTCATACTATACAGTAAATGAATAGTCAAAATCATGTCATAAATCGTGTATATTATAAAGTGATGTTATATATGTCATTGACTAGTCAACTCAATGTTTATAAACAGTAAATGAATAGTCAAAATCATGTCATAAATCGCGTATATTATAAAGTGATGTTATATATGTCATTGACTAGTCAACTCAATGTTTATAAACAGTAAATGAATAGTCAAAATCATGTCATAAATCGCGTAAAATGCAAAGTGATAAAATACTTGTCATAGACTTGTCAACTCAATGTTCCTATAAAGTCATTGAATTGTAGGTAAACAGTATATGAAATGTACGAATAACGTGAAATGATGTAGACTACAGTATTACTATATTTATACCCAATAAAATAGCATACATCCATCTTAAAATCTGTAACTCATATATTCATTAAAAATTTTAAAATATGTTAGACAACATACCATTTGACCTTCAATTGGCTATCATGAATAGACTACCAGTGAAGTCTTTACTTCAATTTTGTAGTGTATCAAAGAGATGGAAGTCTTCCATAGACTGTTCCAACTTCATTCGTAATTATGGTTTTTGTGAGAGAAATAATTATTGTTTATATTTAACCTTTAAGCAAAATATTGAAGGTTTTATCTGCTCGGTAGATGATAATTTAGCATTCACACTTGTAGTTTCAATTTTAAATATTTTCTCTTTAACATCAATTGCTACATCTGAAGGTGTATGGTGTTTTTCATTTGGCAAAAACTCGATGCTATTTCTTTGGAACCCATCACTAAAAAAATCGGTAGGAATATTAGTCCCCAATTACAAGCTTCAACCTGATTCACCAAAAATGATATTTGGTTTTGGTGTTCGTCCTGACACTCTAGACCTAACACTTTTGAAGATAAATTACCCCTATTACGGTCAAGGTCCATGGTATGTGTCAGTGTTTACATTAAGCTCGAGAATTTGGTATATACTTGAGAATTATTATTTGCCACATGAATCTATAAGAATAAAATGGTCAGGTCAAGCAGTTGTAGGTGGTAAAATTTTCTAGGTTGGTTCAGAGAAATTTTATAGTGATGATGGTATTTCGTACAAAATTTACATGTTAGTTTCATTTGATTTGATTACTCACCAATTTCAGGTTATAGATATGCCTGAACAAATGCTTGTTCGGGAGTTTTTACCTCCATACTATCTTTCCCAGCTTGGAGACTCTATTATAATTTCTAGAAGTTTCAGTTTTGGTGACTTCCGTATTATATATGCATAGGATCTAGAAGTTGATGATGGTGAAGTTTCATCGTATAGACAACTATTCACCATTCCATACCCAGCATAGCATGACCTCAAATTACTTGGATTTAGTAAAGATAAGCAACCAATAGTTGAAGCTGTGATCATCCAACAATGGAATCATTCACTACAAGTGTTCAATCCAAGCTTTTAAAATTTTTGAAACGTTGGTGTCGAGCAAACCATGGTTCATTTTTCATTGGCCCATACAAAGAATCACTAATGCTTATTAATGAACAAAATAACGCACTAATAAATTAGGTTTTGTCGTTAATGTTATTATTTTCTGTCTTTCATGTTATACCTGTATTAGTCTTTTTAATTATATATTAAAAGTATTTGCATGTTTACTAGTGTGTTAAAAGTGTTTCTATTAACTTTTGTATATAATGTTATTATTTACTTGATTGTTAAAATAGATGGCATGGGCTTGTCAACTCAATGTTTCTATAAAATAATTGAATTGTCAGACTATACCATCTAGGTTTACTGTAATCTATATTCAGTAAATGTAAACACTTGTAAACACATTTAGTTTCAATGTTGTTCCTTTATATAAACCCTACTTTGTTACTCTAATCATACACTTCTATATTCAACATCATATTCCTCAAATATTTTCTTTCTAACTTGTTTACAATGTCCGACTACTTACCTTTTGATATCCAAGTCAAAATCATGAATAAAATTCCTGTTAAGAGTTTACTCAAGTTTCGTACGGTGTCAAAGCCATGGAAGTTTACAACAGACAGTTACATCTTCATCTGTGATTACGGTTCTCGTCAATGTGCCATGTGTTGTTTTAATTTAAAGTATATCGTGGGTAACGAACGTTTTATATGTTTTGTAGATGGACAAATGTCCTTCACCCCCCTTAAATACAAATTTTCCACTTTCAAATCTAACGCTGATTACCACTTCTGAAGGGGTATGGTGTTTTTCGTTTGGTTCTCATGTAGGGGCAATTCTTTGGAACCCATCTATAAGAATTGTTTTTGGAATAGAAGTCCCTTACGTGCCGAGTAGGCCAGAAATCGAAAAAATTATTTGGGGTTTTGGTGTCCGGCCTGACACATTAGACCCAACAATACTGAATATTTGTATACCGTTTTACGGGGACGGACCATGGTATGTGTTAATGTATACTTTGAACTCGACTGTTCTTGGGAATTACTGTTTGCCCCGTATAGGTATAAGAATAAAATGATCATGGGGTCTAGCAGTTGTAGGTAGTTGTATTTTTTGGGGTTATTCTAAAACGTTTTTTAATGATGATGGTTCTTCTTACAAATTCTATATGCTTGTTTCTTTTGATTTGATTAACCACCAATTTCATGTATTAGACATACCTACTCAGTTAAGAAACTAACTTCCAATTCCATTCTATATTTCTAAGCTAGGAAACTCTCTTGTAATTTAAAAAAACATCATTTATTATGAGAACCGATATATTTGTGCATGGTTGCTAGAAGTGGAACCTGTTGTTGTAACATCCTGGAGAGTGCTATTCATCATTCCCTCCTAAAATATTGCAATATTAATTAGATTTACCAAGGACGAAGATCCAATTGTTGAAGTTGATAGCGGCCAACAAATGGTTCACACATTACAAGTGTACGACCGTCCGTCTCAACAATTTCATAATGTGGGTATCGAAGCTAATGGTGGATCATTCTTCATTAGCCCATACAAAGAATCACTAATTCTTCTTAATGTTTAAGAACTTGCGTAGGTTGTTTTATCTACTTAATGTTTAAGTATGGATGCTTTGTGGATTT
>BQNB010120986.1:0-20535 GCA_026074375.1 Tanacetum coccineum
TCGGGAACTAAGGCAATTTGATCAAATTAAAACCCGCTGTCATCTAAGTTGTTAGCATTAAAACCCTGCAAAAGAAGAAAATGTTCTACAGGTCTGAATTGGGGTTTCCAGAATCGATATATGATCAAACTACTTCATGAACATCATCAAATAAAAGAACAGCAAGAAAAGAAGAAGGGATTTGATCCTTAATAAACTGATATTATATTGAATGAATGATTAGTTTGATTTACAGAAACCTAATCTATATATATACAATGAATCGATGTGAATGGTACTGGTTCTACAAAAGAAGTCGACATATCCTATAACCTAATAACCGTATGTAACTGTAATCCTAATGGGTTTCGGGTTGTATGGCCCAAAGCAGTAACCTTTGCGGGCTTTCTTTCTTTTGTTTGGCTGCGAGACATTACAAAGGTCCAACAGTTCCTCCCTAATGTCGAGATGCCAAAGTCTTCTTCTTCCTTTAATTTCTTTAAGTTCTTTATTTCTTCATGGCTTTTCTGTTTCTAGTTAAACCGAATTCCAGCAGGGTTAGTGCCGCCATCTTGGTTTCAAAGTTTTCTGCATGACTTCTCATGATGTCTCAAGTGATCACGATTTCAAGCGGGTTAACGCCGTCATGGTGGGGTTACCACAATTGAAAACTAAAAACTGCAAATAATCTCGTTCTTGATGCCTTCCTGATGTCTTCAATAGGGTCCGTCCAGTCACTTTATTTCCAAGTGACATCTGGGCAGATTTCCTCTAGCCCTAATCTGCAATTTTGCAGAAAAACGAAACTTCAAAGGCATATAAATTTTTGCCTTGATCCACAAATATTGTGGTCTTCTAAAAATAGTTTCGTGTTCAAATATGGAACCCTTGTAGTTCTTTCGACATCCCTTGGTTACAACCAGTTTGTTGTTGTAACATGTAGAAACCAATTTCTACTTTCTTCAATTCGTGGCATCATGATTGCGTGTCTTTATAAGACAAAACGCAGGTTTGAATGATGATGGTTGAGGCATGAATTTTTGTGTTGTTTGATCCCGTGGGCTCTGATACCAATGTTTTACAGGTCTGAATTGGGTTTTCCAGGATCGATATATGATCAAACTACTTCATGAACATCATCATATAAAAGAACAGCAGGAATAAAAGAAGAAGGGATTTGATCCTTAATAAACTGATATTATATTGAATGAAGGATAAGTTTGATTTACAGAAACCTAATCTATATATAGACAATGAATCGGTGTGAATGGTACCGGTTCTACAAAAGTAGTCGACATATCCTATAACCTAATAACCGTATGTAACTGTAATCCTAATGGGTTTCGGGTTGTATGGCCCAAAGCAGTAACCTTTGCGGGCTTTCTTTCTTTTGTTTGGCTGCGAGACATTACAAAGGTCCAACACAACCCAGCTGTTAGAAGCCCCTGCAAGATGAAACTTATTACACCAGTTAATCAATAACTAATTCAAATTCGGTCCGTATTATAACTTACAAAACATGATGATTTGATGATTGTATCATGGTCAAAACCGGGAAAATCCTCTTCAGAAGCATCTTCAAAAATTAATATCAGGACATCCATTAATACTAATTCGTTTCCGTCACGCTTTTTAGTCATTTCTTTCTCTTTTTTATGCTCCTTTAACCACTCCTAAAAAAAAGTATCCATTTCTTTTGCAGTACACTTCATGGCTTTCTTATATCCTCCAATATCCAAACCCTTAAAAATAGGAAATATAAGATCCACTACAACAATAACTAAAGGAATTCTCAACTTGTAACAGCTTGGAACCGAACACCTTCTTCATCATCGGGTAATATCAAATTTCCAAACCAATGTTTCATATCCATCTTCACCATATCTAAATTTTCCTTTTCTTTGTTCTTCACCCAAGATTCATAGATATCTTTCATGGACACTTGAAGTTCCGAGACTCGAATATGTCCAAGCGTTTCAACTCGCGTTGAGAAAGAAGCTCGAGTGTAATAATCTTGCGAACTTGTCTCCAATAATCTCCATATGAAGCGAAACTGAACATGCCATAGTTATACCCCATGATTTGAGGTACAACTGATGTAGGTCGATCTGCAAAGTCCTTGTCGTTTGTGGTGAGACATGCTTTGGCCATTTCTGGCTCACTTACTACCAAGGCTAGACGAAAGCCGAGTTTGATAGTGAAAATGGGGCCATATGTTTCAGCTAAGGTAGCTAAGACTTTGTGTGGTAACTGAGATCCACCAAGAAGGTGTAGGTGTCCGATTATAGGCCAGGCGCCCTTTGCTTGAGGTGGGTTTATGTGTTTACCATTGTTTGACCTCTTTTTGTTGAAAACTCTGAATATGAAAGATAGTACGGTAATAGAAAAGATGATTGATATTACCATTGGAATTGAAAGATGGAAGTTCATGTTCAAAACAACTTTAGAGATGATGGTCACTTCTTTTGATTAGATCTATTTGTATGCTAAGCCCGAAAATTGTTAAACAAAGAAAATCTAATGTGTACATCGCAAAGGTATTAGGTGCGGACTCGGTCACACAAAAAAAAAATTGGGTTTAGAAAAATCACAACTGGGGCGGACACATTGATAAACTTGGATTTTATAAATTTAAGGAGACAAACACCAGATGCTAAACGGATGCCCGACAAAGGAAAAAAAGCCAAGGGCTGCAATTGTTGTCGGTTTACTTTGCTGTCGATTTGTACAGTCATACAAATGATTACAAACTAATTGTTTTTTTCATTGTTTTGTTCTAGTTCTAGTTCTTGATCAGTTGCATAAACTTGAAACAGACTTCTCAAAAGATTATGCTTAGGTGGCCCATTCGACGGTAATGTCGACCCACACGCTTTCCCATATCCACATTTATCATATAAATACACATACCTGTTATATAAGACTGGATTATGTGAAAACAAACATTACTATTGTAAGACTTGGCTCACAGAAACAAGAACAACAGACAAAAGTGGTTGACATTGCTGTTGAATATGATACAATGACTTGCCATTATAAAAAAATTGAGTGATTCATACAGTTGATTAATTTATTTCATACTAATCTAAACAATACTACATGACATGAGTTGCAATGTTTCAGAGATGACAAATTTAACATGTAGAAATGATTTCACTTTGGGTCAAAATATTGCCAATTTTGACCCTTAAAATTAATGGAAAAATATGTAAACCCAAACGACAATGGTGAATTGGTAATTGATACAGAAAGTTTAGCAAGTACAAAAGCTGCTGGATGTGTGATCTCCTACAGCAAGTGACACTTTAATATTGGAACCATGACCAAACCCTTTGGAACCGGTTCTAATCTTTGTTGCATAATAAATTAAGATCTACTACACTATCTAGAGGGAAATTGGAATCCCTACAAATTGGAAGTTACAAGTTACAAGGCCCTGAGTTGGATAATATGAAGGAAAAAAATAGAAGGGGTAGATACTAGAAATTAGCTTGTGTCCTAATGGTATATGTGAGATTGATTTAATGTATATATATTGACAGATACTTAGTTGCAGTTAAAAAAAGGAAAAAGAAAAAGAAAGGTAATAAAAGTAGCAACAATTAAAAAACTTGACAGTTAAGAACGGGCGAGTGTAAATTAGTTTTTGAAGACCAAAACCATCTTTTTGCTGAAGGTTCTTAGAAATAGTTTTTGGCTCTAGCCCTGAAATTAGCCAAACACTACCTAACTAAACGATAATTACGGGAACTATATTTGTAAATAGTATAAATTACAGAAAAAATATCAGTTCTTTATAAACTTTCTCAAAGCCTTAAAGCCAACTTGTGAAAATGCTGCTCTTTGAACAGAATACTTTATGCATGTATTTATATGTTTACCTCAAATTCAGTTTTCTAAATTATATTTAGAAAGCACTAATTAAATTTCAAAATCATTTTGTATAATTTTCAATAGGGTGAGACAGTTAACTAAGTAATTAATTTACTTTTCCCAACTTTTCTTAAGATAGCTCTCTGCTGGCTTGGTTACAAAAAAACTTTTCAGCTCATTGTTTAATGTATGGTTAAAGTTGATATGCAATATAAGCTTTTAGTTTTTTAATAATAGTATATTAACCCAACTTGCACTAAATTATGGACCAACACCAAAGAAAGTGGGCTATCTACTAATTGGACAAGCTTAGATTTTGTTACCGTGCGTTGCTGCGGGTCGTTAATTTTTTTCGCGTAGGTGCGAGGTGTGTGCTTTTATTTTTTCGTCCTCATGTTTAATAGTTTTTTTTTTTCTTATATGGGCTTATGTGTGGGGCTCATGTTTAAAAGTTTTTTTTTTTGGCTATATGAGTTTTTTTTTAATATAATTTTATGTCGCGAGTATTTTTTTATCTGAATAAGTCAATATTTTTGTAGTTTTTTTTTCTATTTTATGTCGAGCGGTTTTTTTTAACATTGCCTACAAAAAAAAATGCCAAATGGGCCGGCCCAAATTGGGAGCCCATTGGGCCGGGTACTGTAGCGACGCTGCCATGGGAACATGGCGTTTTTTTATTGTATTCTGTGTGGGTTTATTTTTTCGGTCTCATGTTTAATAGTGCGGGTTAATTTTTGCGTTAAAATTTTATTTTTATTCTTTTCTATTTTTTATTTGTGCGGGTTTATTTTTTCGGTCTCATGTTTAATAGTTTGTTTTTTTATATATGGGCTTATGTGTTGGGCCTCATGTCGCGAGTATTTTTTTATCTGAATAAGTCAATATTTTTGTAGTTTTTTTTTCTATTTTATGCCGAGCGGTTTTTTTTACATTGCCTACAAAAAAAAAAAAAAAAAAAGCCAAATGGGTTGGCCCAAATTGGGAGCCCAAAGGGCCGAGCACTGTAGCGTGTGGAACAAAACTACGTCGTTTTATTCTACGCGAGACATTATTATTTTTATTTTTTTTATTTTGTGCGGTTTTATTTTTTTTATTTTGTGCGGTTTTATTTTTTCGGCCTCTTGTTTAATAGTTTGTTTTTTTTCTTATATGGGCTTATGTGTGGGGCTTATGTTTAAAAGTTTCTTTTTTTGGCTATACGGGTTTTTTTTAATATAATTTTATGGGAACATGGGCTTTAAATGAGAATCGCGCGTTACTGCAGGGCGTTTTTTAATTGTATTTTGTGCGGGTTTATTTTTTCGGTCTCATGTTTAATAGTTTTTTTTATATGGGCTTATGTGTTGGGCCTCATGTCGCGAGTATTTTTTTATCTGAATAAGTCAATATTTTTGTAGTTTTTTTTTCTATTTTATGCCGAGCGGTTTTTTTACATTGCCTACAAAAAAAAAAAAAAAAAAAGGGTTATTCCTAAAAAGGGAAATAGTTTGGGATAAGATGGACGTTAGTGTCTATATTGCTATTAATTTCATTTACCTAGAGTTGACATTTGAAAAAAATAACATGTAGGGTATGTTTGGCGCGCGAACTTATCGGAGCTTATCATAGCATGAGCTTATTTTTTTTGGAAAAATAAAACTACCATTAAAATAAGTTTAGTTGGTTGACACAGTTGATTGGAGCATGTAAAAACATAAGCTACTAAAAATGGAATTCCTAGTTAAACTAGCATGTAAAAATAAGCTCCAACAACCAGCTCCAGCAACCCGCTCCAACGATCCGCTCCAGCTCCTACTAGCGCCAAACATACCCGTAGAATAGTCATGTTGCTTTGAATGTTCTTGTATAAATCCATTTAACAAAAAATACAATCTTCAAACTTCGCCATGTTGACAATTTATTTGAGTATAACTGCAATTACGTCTCTATAAATTTGTCCAATTTTTACACTAAACATCTTGATATAAAGGTTTTTGCAATAGTCAATCAAAAGTTAATAAAAGTTCAACATAGTACATCCCGGAGACCTTAATGTAAGTCTTTCTTCGTTATCTACTCACTGCTTAATATTATCACTTCCAAACACCATTTCATTCATTTCATCTTTTTCTTCTCACCACCTTTCATACCCATCGTCATCATCTTCTTCTCTCTACCTCCGTCATCATAAAATACCTAAATCACTCAAATATAACATGATAGGTAAATCAAGCTCGCTTTACAAATATGAAGACTTAACAAATGGATCTAGTAAAAAAAAAATTGAACAGCATATTTTTATTAAAACACTAGCAAGAAGCTAGAAAAGATTACAAGATAGCATAATTAGAGTTTTGTAACCAAGTGACCCAATTAACATTACACTTAGATCGACTAGAGCACCACGTATAAAAAAATTGAACTACATCATCGAATAAGAGAGCACGTCTTGGTTGGAAATTCCCAAAGAGCAATTAATTTCTGAAGCGCCAAATTAACCACCACATCACGTAACAAATACCTTTAAGGAACACCTTCAATTGCTTATGTAAACGAATATTGACAATCCAGAAAGATGAGCCACTCGTTATATGAGTTAAAAAAGCCACATCTTAAGTTCCACCAAATCAATTTTTTCTCCCATACTTGGCGAGCCAAGGGATCAAGCGAAAAAAAAATATGAGAAAGTGGATTCCTCAGGCGTAATTTCTAAGGGGACAAACAAATGATGGGAATATCCATTCCTTCTAATCGAAAGGATTAGCTCTAGTATGTAATTATCCAAGCAAAACCCTCCAAGCATTGAAACATTTACCTTGATGAGAACGACTCTAAGCCATCCTAGTTTGGAACTTCAACTTTCGGCAAGATTGTGATTATCACATTAAGATTGCGAGAGGATTAACCGAAAATCTCTGTGAGCTTCTAATGCCACACCATCTATCTGATATATTTGTGAGCACAAGATCAGCAAACTTTCGAGCATAGTAAACCATAATTTTTCCTGCTCCCAAACAACCTCTTGGCATCTACGAAAACAATGAGACAAAGAGGGATGGACCATTTTCATCTGCCACTCTAATAGATTTACACATCTTAAAGCATATAACGCCTTTTTTTAAGAACCTTCAACGCAACCTCTCCTAACCAAGAAAAAAAATCATCTCAAAAAGAAAGTAAGCTTAGTATTAGCACCGTTGCCAACTATGTTTGAATGAAATCCATAAGATTTATACCTTTACTTTGAAGCGAATGAATAGCAAGAATTACGTCTTGCCATGGAGATCTTCTAGGAATCAACTTATGAGTATCTAAAGCTCATTTGTTACCAAAGATGGCTTTAATAAAACGAATGGTCACAAAGACGGAACCATCAGTTAGAAATATCTCAACCCATTGAAAATAGTGAGTGAGGCGATTATATGCAAAAAAATAGTGAGGACACCAGACCACCATTCTTTTTTGAGGTTAGAACCATATTCCAGCCAATCCAAGCAAGCTTCATATCTAGAAACTCATCAACTCCATAAAAGAAAATTCAGACGAAATAGATTCCCAAATGATTTTATCACGCCATTGGAACCTTGAATATAGACATATGATAAAGCGGAATCGATGTAAGAACCGACTTTAAAAGGGTAAGGCGGCCGTCTATAAAAAGGAGTTTAAGCTTCAATTTGGACAATCTCGAAGAAACCTTAGAGATAACATCGTCCCACGAGTTAATTCTTGACATGTTGCTACCAACCTTCACGCCAAGATAATTGAAGGGAGCAGTTAAAATAGAGCAGTCAATCAAAGAAGCTGCAGCTGCAACAACATTTGAGCTAACACCAATCCCCATCAATTTGCTTTTGTGAAGATTAATTTTAAGGCCTGAAGCTAAGTAGAAACACCTCAAAACACTCAATAAAGTTTGAATGTTATTGTTGTTCCACTCACCAATAAAGACTACATCATCCGCATAAAACAAATAAGAGATCGTGAAGAGTCCGTTTTAGAGAGAGACCCTTTATTAAACGGCGTTTAAGGACTCTCTTGTACGTGGGGTGAAGTAGTTTCCAATAATCAAAATAAATAAAAAAGGAGATGGGATCACCTTTTGCTTATGCCATTATGAACTGGAACTCCAAAGTAGGGACTTCCGTTAACGAGCACCGATCCCATGGCGTTATTAAGACAACTACTGATCCAATTACGCCATTTTAAGCCAAAACCAAAAGCCTTTATGGTCTCATCTAAGTAGTCTCATTTCACATAATCAAAAGCCTTTTCAAAGTCCACCTTAAAATCATACATTTAGCTTTTTATAACTTACACAAGATAAGTAGCTCTTAAGAATGAAAGGCCACCCATCAAGATTTGACGTTTAGCTACAAAAGCCGATTGAACATCACTTATGAGATAAGGCAGAACTAGACATAATCTGTTGGCCAAAATTTTTGCTATGATTTTGTAAACGCTCCCAATAAGACTTATAGGACGAAAGTCTTTCACAAATTTGGCATCTTGGATCTTGGGAATAAGGGTATTAAAAGAAGTTGCATCCTCTAGGAAGTGGCCCCATTCACAAAAATAATAATTCTGACAGCTTTTAACACATCATCATCAATTGTTTGTCCAATACTTTTAGGTTATAAATTCAAAGGAAAATCTTCTGGACCAGGTGATTTGTTGGTGCCAAATCCCAAACAGCCCTTTGGACTCTTCATAAGTAACAGGGACGCTCCAAATCTTGAACTTGATCTGAAGATAGTGAGTTGAAATAAAAGTGAAGTCATAAGCAGATCCTAGGAGCTTAGATAGGCGGAAAAATTGCTTCTTGAAATGAGTTAGTTAAAATTCCTTTTTGACTTTGTGAGGTTCGAAATCCATTCCCCATTGCAAGAGTCCCTCGAATGGGAAGTTGTGATCTTTTTTTGATTCTTATACCATGGAAATATTTGGAGTTTTCATCACCTTCAATTGGACCATCGGATTTTGGTTTTTTGAGAAATCTCCATGGCTTTCTATTATTAAGCTTTGAAATCATTAAGAAGTGTGATTCTTTTGTAGAATTCTCATCAAATTACTCTTTCTGATCAATATGCTATCATTTATGAGGTTTTTTGTTGATATGTTGATCTTCCTGACTTTTGAACATTTTGTTAGCTTCTTTCGGACCAGGCCTTGATAGCAATCTTGTGAGAGCTTGCAACTTTTTCTTCAAACCGAATAAACCGTTTGGCTCAACAAAATTTAATGACTTCCAGGTGTTTCCAAAAAGAAATTGAACCCCCTTCATTGGCAAACCCTAGAATGGAAATATCGAAATGGAGAAGGACCATAATCATATTTTGTTTCCAGCTTAAGGATAGGACATTGATCAGAAAGGTGTCGATCCAAACATAGAGCTGAAAGATGTGAAAATAAATCCAAAAACAACCTTCTGAAATAATAGATACGGTCTAATGTACTCACTCTTTTGAAGCCGACTTGTGAGCCCATGTAAAAGCATAAACCTTCTAGGGGAAGATCAATTAAACATGCCGAAGAAATATAACTTGTTTAAAAGCAATGCTCAATAACCCTTTGACCTATTTACGTTAGACCAAACCTTTCATGTTCTGAACGAACTTCGTTAAAGTCACCCATAATCACGGTATCACCTTCCCATCTATCAATAATCGTACGAAGATAATCCCATAAATCACGCCTTTCATTCAACTCTTAAGGAGCATAAACGAATATAATAAGAGGCTTAGAAGAGGTTGGAGCCCAATGACATCAAAGCAACATAAATAATCACATGTAGAAACTTGCTCTTTACAAACAATGTTAGTATTCTACATAATAAGATACTCTGAACAACCGACTGAAGATCCTACAACATGGTCAAACATTTGATTTCCCTACAAATCCTTAATGGTGAGTAAACTAACACTCTTCGCTTTAGTTTCTTGAATAGAGGCAAAATTAATTATATGCTTCTGACATAACTCCTTAATCCATCTCCGTTTAGTCTTGAATATTGAAAGACAGAAAATTCATTTAACAACATCAAAATCTCTTTGTGAATTAATTATTTCCTGAATGTTTTTTTCACAACCTGTCATATTGTAACCCATGGTTTGGCTAACAGTAATCAATTCATCCATTAGATCTAAAATAGATCCACCTACCTTACTTTTCTGAGAGTGAGAGTTCATACTTCGTTGTGATGAAAATCCACGGTTCGAACAACGGTCATTGAGTTTATTTGAGAGAAATTGAACACGTTCAGTAGTATCTTTGATATTTTCTGCCACGTTTTTTTCATGATCATTGTTATCTGGAGTAAAACCAGGTGGGAATTTCGGTTCATCGCTGCAAGAGTTACAGACGTTGTTCTTTTGTCCGTCCAATATGCCATAAATGTTGAAAGGGTCTTCTGAGTGTGATCCAACCTCTCCTTTTTTGCAAAAATAAACTAAATTTAACTCCTAAAAATGTAAACTAAATTTCTAATCTTAAGATAGGACAAAAGTAAATTTTAGGAAAAAGAAAAACATTTTTTTGATTATTTTTAAATTTATTATGAATTAAAAACTAATTAAATCTAATTAATCCTAAAAAAATAGCAAATTAAGTACTAAAAATTGGGAAAAATAATTTTTAAGCTTATAAAAGTCTAAAATATTATAAAAGCAAAGAAAACTATTTTTATTATTAAAATCCTATTTTTAAAATTTAAAATAAAAGCTCAAAAATGAAATTTAAGATCTAAAAAGTGTAAAAATGATTTTACTGGATGTAAACCTAAAGCTATTTTTTATAAAGCTAAAAACTATTTTTTGTATTTTTCTGAAACTTTTTTCTATTTTTTATTGATTTTATAAGATTTTAATTTTCGAAATGAATTAAAAAAATAAAGATTTAAGCTGAAAAATCTAAAAAATTCAGGGTAAATCCTAAACACTAGCAGGAACACAATAAAAATAAGAAAAACCAATTTGCTAAACGAATAAGCCCTCAAGTGAGCTTATATAGCTACGGCTTATTATTGAAAAGGGAAATGAAAACGTGTATAAGTATTAGATGGTGCGTGATATGGATGGATGAGCTATTGAAGCAAATTGGTTAACATGTTGGGTCTATAAGTGTGAGGTCGTGGGTTCGAATGTGGGCAACCCCTTTTTTGCTTTTTTTTTATTTTTGATTTTTATGAAAAACTAATTACTAGGACTTAAAAAGGACACAAAAATAAGCTACTTTTATAAAAGAGACCTAAACTGAAACTAACTAATAAGCTTAAAAACAGCTTATCAATAAGCTGTCACAGAAAGTGGGGGTTTGGGCTTATTTTCACTTAAACAGCTATATTAAGCTCATATTTAAAAAGGAAAAATGTTCTAGATAGCTTATAAGTTGCTTAATCTAAAGATGAAAAGAAACCTAAGCTAGAAACACTTAAAGCTAGCTAAAATTGAAGGTGAAAATGCTAAACTCAAGCAACTTAGGCAAAAAGCACAAAATCTATATAAGCTCAAAAGTTCATTAAGCTATTTCTGATTAAGAGCTTTTACAAACTATCTTAAATACTTATTGACTATATAACTAAATCATAAAATCAACTTCTTAAGACTAGAAATAAAAAATTTTAAGCACTAATCCTAATCCTACTGTTTTTGGCTTTTTAGGTTTTTAAGTGACTTTTGACAGCAAACTTAAGCTAGGAAAATAAGCTAGAAATGGAAATTAAGCCCTATTCTATATTAAGCTGATATTACTCTATATCCTACTTGAATTTTTAAACCTAAAACCTATGATAACCTAGCTAAAAACTAAGCTAAAAGTGACAGCAGTACTAACTGTTTGTTAGTACTGATGCACTTTGCACAAGTGCAAACCAAGTAGTGCAGGTTACCTAAGGGTAAACCTGCACCTAACCATACTCAAGTTGAGTGCACAAATAAATTGCAAGCAAGATCTAAGCCTTTTAAAGCATAGAGTAAATTTTGTACAAGTGTAATTAAAGGAGAAATTCCCCTGGTGCTGGCACACTTAAAATAAGTTCAAACTTTCTAAATTTCCAAAACCGACTTATGAAAACTCATTTCCTATTGTTTTTAACTAAAATCAAAGCTGTCTCAAAAAGGTTTGCACAAAACTTTTGACTTTTGATAGTCAAAGTGGCTTATGCCAAACACCCCTTTGTCATTTTGACAGATTTAAAAAACTTCTTAAAATCAAATCTATTTATCAAGAGCCTAATACCAGATAATTTTTAGCTTATAACAACCCTATCTAACATGAATTAACAACTGATTAAGCAATAATCTAAGATTTAAACTAATTTTCTACTATTTTTGGTTTTTTAAGGTTTAGGACAATTTATAATGAAAATATATTAAACTAAGAAATTCAAAAACAGATAAACAATTATGATTATTAAGCTAGATAAAACACAAATAAGCACTAATAAGCAAATTAAATAAGCAAATAAGCAGATCTAAGTTTAGAAAGCAATAAAACTAATATTTAAAGCAAGAAATTAAAGGAAAACTTACAAGGCCTCTAGCTGAACAAGAGGTACCAAATATGGCAGCTACAAGCTCCCTAGCTTATTAATAAGCTAAGGTATTAAGTCATAGAGATCCTTCATTTAAGATCCCCCTTCCATAATTCAAGTCCCACAAGTAAAGGTAATTTAGTACTTAAGCTGATTTTAAGAGTAAAAGTATGATTAAGGTAGGTTAAGCTCTATTATGAGCTTATAGACTCATTAGAGCTGATTATGAGCTTATGAGGGCTTATTAAGCTTTAGCTTAAAATCAAGAAAGACAAATGAGAGCTTATGAATTAAAGAGATTTTGAGAGATTAACTAAATTTCATTAATAAAAAGTTTGCTTACAACACTTAAAAGGAAAATTACAAGATTTAAAACAAAATTAAGCTAGGAATTGAAAATTAAGCTAAAACTAAATTCTAAGGCTACGTGTGGGTGTGTGAAGAGTGATGCTCTATTTATAGGCTGCAGGTGAAGCTTCTAGTCTCTCTTGCCTTGCTCTCCAATCCTTCAATCTCATCCCTTGATTCTCTTAATCATTTTATCATGATTCATAGCCGTTGGATCTTTTATGGGCACTTGAGGATTGCCAAGCTGTCATTCCTTGATGTGACAGCTTGTGCTTCTTTTGAGAGAGAGTTTAGTGCAAAACCCACGCCTTTTGTGTGCTTCTCCATTAATGACATGGCCTAGAGCTTGAGTGAGGTTAAGTAGAGCTTGGAGATGACTAATTTGTCCTTGTTAACATGTATACGACCACTTGAATAGACCATTTTATCCCTCAATTTTCATTTGTCCCTTGTTTTGACTGCTAGGTAAAATGGAAGTGATGATGAACAGTGAATTGTTCTTCGCGCGTTTTTATAACTGAAAACGGGTTAATGACTTTTAAACTTTGGCCCTTTGACACATTCAGTCCTTCTCTTTGTTTTCTCCTTTTCTAGTTATAAACTAGTTTCAGAAATTGCAAAACTGGCCCTTGTGGTTTATGAAAAGGGAAATGGGCTAGGGTTTTAGGCTTATGAATCCGGGTGAGGCCCATTTGGGTTTAGGGACCATTTATGAACTTTTCTGAAAGTTGAGGGGCTAAAGTGAAACACTTTGGGTTTTGTTGACTTTTGTTGACCATGATTTGACCACTTTGACTGAGGGTTTGACTTTTCCTAGCTTTGCTTTCGGCTTTTGTTCACTCTTCCGTTCTCGTGTCCGTGCTTGCTTGTTTTTGATGGTTTTCTTATGATTTTTGATATATCCGTACTTGCACACACAAAACACAAATACAAGCATATTTTTGCCATTTCTGGTCTGTTTTGGGTTTAATTGGGTTATTTTAGGTATTAACGGATATGTGTATTTTACACTTATCAAAATTCCCCAAACTAAACGATTGTGTGTCCTCACGCAATATCACATGCCTTATAACCAAATACCTCGAAAATTCCCCAAACTAAACCTTTGAAAAGTAGCAAAGAATTTTGTTGAGAAAGATAAGAGATCACAAGTTATAAAACACCCGAATTCCCATTTTCAAAGATTTTTCTCTTTTTATGATTTTTCTTGATAATTAACTACTTAACTACAACTTGTTTGTGTTGACATAATGTATTGTTTTCGCAAAGACACATTATGTCGATATCAATGACAAACGGCAAGACTATGAAACCATCTTTTTTGTTGAGTCTCCTCCTGAAACCTAATGGCTGGCATTTACATGTTATAAGTTCCCATCTTAGTTGCCCTGTTAATTAAGCATCAAAATAAGTCGTGGTTAAGTATTGCAGTGGTTTAAGAGATCATTTGGAATTTTCTTATTTAAGTACTTATCAGCTCAAACCTAAGTAAGCATTTTAGGTAAAACTGTTGCGCTTCAAGCAGATAAGCAGTTTAAAATAAACAGTCCCAATTTCCCAAACACCCCTTAATATAAAGTTGGCCTTAATATAAAGTTGGGTCACTTTATAGAAATACATTTGTTGCTTGCTACAGCATATTACTTTTTGTCATAAATCTTAAGGTCTAAGAAGATGACTTCCAGTATATATGGTATACCCACCCAAGCAATAACAGAAAGCCCTTTATAGAACTTTATTAACAACAGGTCTAAGAAGATGACTTCTATTAACAACAGGTTCCAAACCAAAGTCACAGGAAACGCTGACTCGGCCGCGTTTCGCGTTTCGGATCGTTCGTACCTGTAACACCCCCAAAATTGGGTCGCAGCGGAATGTGTTTCCGGGAGCGTTACTTCATAATATCATTGCACAAGTCATGAGAGAACGACCTCTAAGTGTCGTTTGAAAAGTATTCTTGAAAAGTTTGGACTCCAATGTTCCTCAAATAGGCCAAGCATCTATTTCACCTGAGAAAACATGCTTAAAAGGGTCAACATAAAGTTGGTGAGTTCATAGGTTTTCGTAAGTATAATTGTAAATCCCAAAACTATATATATAGGTCTACAGTGTTACAAGTTTCGCCCATACAAGACTTGCAACACATAAACCGACATATATAGGTTTCCTTATATAAAATCCCAAAAAGTTTCAAGTATATATTGTAATGAACACGATATCCCAAAATGTTTCAAGTAGATGAACACAATATCCAAAAATGTTTCAAGTAGATATTATAATGAACACGATATCCAAAAATGTTTCAAGTAGATATTATAATGAGCACAATATCCAAAAATGTTTCAAGTAGATATTATAATGAGCACAATATCCAAAAATGTTTCAAGTAGATATTATAATGAGCACAATATCCAAAAATGTTTCAAGTAGATATTATAATGAGCACAATATCCAAAAATGTTTCAAGTATGTAAGAGAAATGATTACGATTACTCTAAGTTCATGGAACTGCGACGTAGACTTATAAGTATGCCACTTTATTCAAGGCACGGTAAAAATTCATTAGTATTCAGTGTTGGCCCTGTAGACACCAATCCAGTCGTAATCCGACATGATATAACGTTCGTTAGTTAGTTATCGAACTATGCAGAGCTAATCACAGAACGGGGGTAGTCGAATCCCCAATAGATCTATTTTATAACATTCGCGCTCACCTTCCAAGTGATTTACAAGTTCATGAACCTAGTAATCCGTTATTATTCTTAAAAATCAAAGTAATGTGTTTACGTCCAAAAGTAAACCAGTATTGATATCTATCGCTTGACAAGTAAAGAATTGCATAATTCAATATGTAATCAACCATGTAAATGCATTTGTAAACAAGCATGTTCTCACCCCAAAACTTATAAAACAAATCATGTAAAACGTGGGGCTATGAACTCACCTTGAGTTCTGATAATCCAAATATCGCAGATAAAGCGTCACGTAAAAGATCGAATGCAACCTAAATTATCATAGGTCGTATAAGTACCGAGTACTTTAATTGATAACATTGAATGTAATCTATAGATTTATCGTACATATCGTTCGGGCTTTCATAATTAAAGAGGTCAGACATGAGTACGAGAGAGTCTAGGACACTTGTTAATCGTAAATCCAACAACTCGGTCGAGTCGCCATCCGAAGAGGCCTCATTATGAAATCCCTAAGTAATATAGTACTTGATAACCACATAATATATCTATTATAGCTCAATCACAACTTAATAGTTTTGGTAAAATTGTGTTTTAGAAGTGTAAAACTTTTAATTTCCGTTTTAGCAAAAACTAGCATATACTTTTGCTCTGTTTTAAGCGATTCTCGCGTTTCTCTATGCCCTTCTTTCGTATTAGGACGAGTTATCATAATTTGACATTTTCCATATTTTGACCCTCTGGTGAACAGTAACTTTACTGTTCACACCAGTGATGACCTTTTATTTAAAAGCGGTTTTGTTGTCGTTAACCCGTAAACGTCGTATATTATTGTTATAGCTCCGTTTTTAACGATTCTTTCGAGGACGTTCTCGTGTTTCTTTCTTCTTGAAAGTTCTATAATTTTCAGGGAAGTTTACCTCAAAAATATAACTTTCTGTCATGAATAGTAACTTTTATAAAAATAGTTTTATAAAAGTATTAATTGTCGTAAACTCGCGAAATTCATAACTCGTTCGTTATTAATTGAAAAATTACGATTCTTATCATTTTGGAATCCTAAAAATATGTATTATTTGTTAAAAATACCAACCCTTGCTGTTTATAATTTTTATAAAAATGTTTTTATAAAAATTCCTTTACGACTTCGTTTATTAACGTATAACTCGTTTTTAACGTAACTTTTTCGTTATTAATCCGTTTAACAAGTTTCTTACCTTTTCGGAATCGTCGTGAAATGTATTATCTTATAAAAATATAAAATAGATATGTTAAATGTCGAATTTTGGACAGAATGTTTATGCTAGTTTGTTAAGTCCATATATATCTTTGTTTTCATACTTTTCCACTTTTACATATAAACCATAAGTGTACAAGTGTATTTCTTCCAACATAACTTTATTTTAGTGTTCTAATAACATGATTAAAAGTCCATAATCAATATTAACATGTCTTATGTATTTCTTTAACTTAAAACATATTATGAAACTATGAAAACCCTAATTACCCATAATCATTTTTATGTTTAACCAAGAGTGTAAATCACTTGTGTGACCATTTTAACATGATGTCAACAACATCATAGGATATATAAATGTGTACATTATGATGACAACAAATAAAAACTTCTCTTTACATGTTAAAGATCCTAAATGGTGATTTAAGCTAAATAGAAATATCATATGCATAATAATGAAAGATATAGCAACATAAAGAGTTTAAATGGACCTTATGAAGAATGATTATGATGATGTATAAGTACTAAACCCTTGTTTAGCCACAAAAACCAAGCTTGCACTAATAAACCCAAGCTTTCCTTAATAGAACCCTAACTTTCTTTTACTTGAGAAATACTTGGAAATGGTGATTCAATGCTTGCAAATGCCTTAGTATATCTTAGAATAGGTGTATATAGAAGTGTATAGATTGTATAGAAATTGATATGGGTTTGTGTGGTGGCTTAGTTCTTGCCATGAGCAATAGAGAGCAAAATGGAGTATATGTTTGATTTTTATAAAGTGGTAATGTATGTAAGTGTTATAACTCTTATGTATAGATGCAAGTATGGTGCAATATAGTCAAAGAGTCCAAGCATGGTTGAAAGTATGGTCATGGTATGGTCCTTGGTCAAGGTAAGCTAGGTATGGTGTTGCCATAATGAAGTATGGTGTGTAATTGACCATGTTGCAAGTTTATCCCATTTTTCAAGTATATATATGTATATGATACATGATTTTCGGCAAAACAAAGATATACATGATATATTTATGTAATTTTTGTGTATTGGGTATAAAAGTGGGTATTTGTTGAAGCGTAGGAAAGTTTTTGTGGTTCCGGGAGTGCCTAAACGCAATTTATCGCGAAACGTATACACTTTACGTATCCGATAAAAATAAAATGAACAAAGTTAATAATTATTCTCAAAATAATTATATAACCCTTGCTTGATGTAAACATTTAATTGTTTGATGCCCGTTTACATTGAACGCTAATTTTTGGCGTACGCGATTTAACTTAACGTTTACAATTTAAAGCAAACACGTACAATACTAACAATAAATAGTACATTTATTGACGTCGTCAAAGACTTGAAAACACAGGGTGTTATAGACTTCCCCCGTTAAACGAGCCTTGTCCTCAAGGCTCACAATGCAGCACTTGACGACGGTGTGGTATTGGCGAAGAGGTGTGGATATTTCTTTTTGAATTGGTCTTCACGCTCCCACGTGTACTCAGGACCTCTCTTGGAGTTCCATCGAACTTTGACCAATGGGATCCGACTTCTCTTCAACCGTTTAACTTCTCGGTCCACTATTTCTACCGGTTCCTCAACAAAATGGAGTTTGTCGTCCAAATTAAGTCCATCCAACGGAACGGCTAATGGTTCGTCGGCATGACACTTTTTCAGATTAGATACATGAAATGTATTATGGACTCTGCTCAATTCTTCTGGAAGTTCAAGTTTGTAAGCAACTTCTCCAACCCTTTCTATCACCTTAAAAGGTCCAACATACCTAGGGTTCAACTTCCCCCGTTTGCCAAAACGCACGACCCCTTTCCAAGGCGAGACCTTAAGCATGACTTTGTCTCCAACTTGGAATTCCATTGGCTTACGCTTCAAGTCAGCGTAACTCTTCTGCCGATCACGAGCGGCTTGCATCCTTTGCTTGATCTGAATGATTTTCTCAGTGGTCTCTTGGATTAGTTCTGGACCGAGTATTTGAGCTTCTATACTTCAGTCTCCAACAAACATGGGTGACGGCACTTTCGACCATAAAGTGCTTCAAATGGTGCGGCCTTGATGCTAGCGTGATAGCTATTGTTATATGAGAACTCGACTAATGGCAAATGGTTAACCCAACCCTTTCCAAAGTCGATTGCACAAGCACGCAACATATCCTCGAGAGTTTGAATTGTCCTCTCACTTTGCCCGTCTGTCTGTGGATGGTACGCAGTACTCATATCCAAGTTTGTACCCAAAGCACTCTGAAGTGACCTCCAGAAATTTGATGCGAATCTCGGGTCACGATCGCCAAATTGATTGAGGAGTGGATCCCCATGCCTCGTGACCACCTCCTTTAGGTACAATCTTGCAAGTTTTCCAAGGAGTCGGTCTGTCTGTTCTTGGTGTGAAGTTCCAGCAGCAGACTAGTGAGTCGGTCAACGATCACCCCAATTTGTGTCATATAACGTGAGGACGTCTTAGGAAGCTTCGTGACAAAATCCATGGTGATGTTATCCCACTTCCATTCGGGTATTTTGGGTTGTACCAACAATCCTGACGGCCTTTGATGTTCGGCCTTGACCTTAGCACAGGTCAAACACTTGTTAACATAAGTGGCTATGTCAGCTTTCATGTTGGGCCACCAATATAACTTCTTCATGTCTTGGTACATTTTGTCGGAACCCGGATGAATAGAGTATTTTGATTTATGGGACTCGTGCATGATCACAGTCCGCAAATCGCCATAACAAGGTAACCAGCTTCTGCCATTGAGGCACAGGGTTCCATCCGCACGTGGTTCCAACTTTTGTTCTCTAATAGCTTCTGGAAATTTAGCATTTTCAACCAACATTCCCCCAACGTCTTCACTCTTAATGTTCTCGGGTTTTTGCGCTTCGGTCTGAGCATTTAAGATCTGTTTAGGGAGATCCAAGCTAATAGTCATGACTAAGGCTCGGACTCTTAACGGTGGTTCTCGTTCTTTCCTGCTTAAAGCATCAGCAACGACATTTGCTTTCCCTGGGTGATAACGAATATCGCAATCGTAATCACTTAGCAACTCTAACCATCGGCGTTGCCTCATGTTCAACTCTTTTTGATCTAAAATGTGTTGCAAACTCTTGTGATCGGTGAACACCGTACACTTAGTTCCATATAAATAATGTCTCCAGATCTTGAGAGCGAACACCACTGCACCAAGTTCTAAATCATGAGTCGTATAGTTCTTCTCATGAATTTTTAACTGGCGTGATGCATAAGAAATCACTTTTTCTCTCTGCATCAACACAGCGCCCAAACCCTTCTTCGAAGCGTCGCAGTATGCGATGAAATCTTCGCTTCCTTCAGGTAATGCAAGGATTGGTGCACTGCACAACTTTTGCTTCAACAGTTGAAAAGCTGCTTCTTGCTTATCGCCCCAAACAAACTTGACCTTCTTTTGAGTAAGCTTAGTCATTGGTTTGGCGATCTTTGAAAACCCTTCAATGAATCTTCGATAGTATCCAGCAAGACCTAAAAATTGACGAATCTCCGTTGGTGACTTAGGAGATGTCCAATCTTTAATGGATTCAATCTTGGCTGGATCCACATGAATTCCTTCACTATCGATCATGTGACCGAGGAACTGTACTTTGGGGGAAAATTTTGCATACAACTCCTCCTTCTTTAACAATTCCAGTATTATCTTCAGATGCTCTTCATGCTCTTTCTTGTTCTTGGAATAGATCAAAATATCATCAATAAAGACGATTACGAATTTGTCCAGATATGGTTTGCATACTCGGTTCATGAGGTCCATAAACACAGCAGGTGCGTTTGTCAAACCAAACGGCATAACTTGAAATTCGTAATGGCCATAACGAGTTCTGAAGGCAGTCTTCGGAATGTCTTCTTCCCGAACCCTCAATTGG
>BQNB010120987.1:0-13865 GCA_026074375.1 Tanacetum coccineum
TCTGGAAAATTTCAACCGCTCCTGGAGGTACAGGGAAAGGGGAAAGAGAAAGTCGGTGAAGAACAAGCTGCTCAAGTTCTACTCAACCTTCAACTCCAAAGAAAAAGAGCCCTGCTGATCAATATATCTTCCAAAGGCCCAGTTCTGCACCAACTGAACCTTCAGGACATGATGAATCTTCTTCATTATATGCAGAACTTAGTCTAACTGACAGTAAGATGGAATCTGATGAGGAAGTGCCAGGGATTGATGCTGGAGATCAAGACGAAGGCCAGGCTGGACCAAACCCTGGTATACAAGATGAAGGCCAGGCTGGATCAAACCTTGGTGATGCTACAGTCTCTCAACCTCAACCAAGTCATGTTGTTCATGTTGGACCAAACCTTGAACACATAGACGTTGAGGTCACTGATACTTCAATTCAACAAAACCCTGAGCAAATGGATGAAGAGTTCACAACAACGGCTTACCCAAATGTTTAGGAGAACCTTAAACTCCCAACTGAAGATCAAGTGAGACTTGAGGAACCTGCAAACTCCACTGGAACCCTGTCTTCTCTACAAAATCTAGACAAGGAATTCAACTTCACCAATCAGTTCCTTGAGGAGAAGTCACAGGAAGACGAACCTGAGAAAACCAATACTGAATCAGAGATTCAGTCAATGGTCACGGTTCCCATTCATCAGAATACCTCTTTTGTTCCTCTAATGACTACTCCGGTTATTGATCTCATTGTCTCTCAACCAGTCTCCATAATGGTTCAAGCACTACTACCAACATCAACAGCAATTGTCACAGCAATCACAACAACAACATCTCTTCTACCACCACCAACTCAACCACAACAAGGCTCCTTAGATTTGATCTTAATTCAGCGCATCGGTGAGCTTGAACAACATATGGCGGATCTGCTACAAGACAACTTAGCCC
This sequence comes from Tanacetum coccineum, assembly GCA_026074375.1. Lineage (NCBI taxonomy): Eukaryota > Viridiplantae > Streptophyta > Magnoliopsida > Asterales > Asteraceae > Tanacetum > Tanacetum coccineum. The sequence continues at coordinate 931 of BQNB010120987.1, forward strand.
TAGAGGAAATATTAGACAAACATGGGTCCAGATTGTACAAATTGGAGAATCTTGATATTCCCCATCAGGTGAGCAAAGCAATGGATGAAATTGTTACAGATGTTGTTGACTGGGCCATTCAAGCTCCACTCAGGGATCGCTTCAGAGATTTTCCATAAGCTGACATAAAAGAGATTCTTCACCACCGCATGTGGGAAACCAAATCTTACGAAGCTTATGAAGATCACAAGAATCTGTATGAAGCTTGGGAGAAATCAATGGACCGTGATCACTCTAATCAGCTCCTAATTGATTTGGCTGAAGCACAAAAAAAGAAGAAAAGGAGACATGAGTTACCAAAAACACCACTTGGGTCTCCACCTCATCAGCCACCCCCTCCTCCACCACATGCAGGTCCATTTAGAACTTTAGGAGCTTCTGGCACTTCTGGATTGTCTCAACTGCCTCTTCCTTCTCCAACTCTATCCACCAACCAGAGTGATCAGTTAAAAGGCACTACTGCTCTAAGCTCTTCAAAGACAGCTCCGTTAGCTGAATATACGGCTTGGACGACCATTGACACAAGACTCAAGCCATCAGTCTCCTCAACTCTCGATGATCTAAACATGGATGATGATTTAGTTCTCGACGAACAGGTACATTCGTCTGATGATGAAGACATCAGGAATGATCATATTCCTAAGGTGAATTTGAAGCATGATTGGTGGAAACCACTTTCTAAGGAAGACAGGCCTGCTACACCAGAACCTGCCTGGTCTATTCCATCATTTGACCTGCCTGTCCCAATGCACAACTGGGCGTTTTCTCTTGCGTCTACATATGCACCTCCACCAGAGAACTCGTTACTTGCTTAGACCGGTAATATGGCAACATTTATGGAATGGTACTATAAGAAGCAAAGGATCACTGAACTTACACAAAAAGATCTGGAAGGCCCTGCATTTGAAATTGTTAAAGTTTTCCATCCTGATGTGATCCACCTCCAGTACCAAATGGAATAATGCCACAAACTACTCGCCGATCAAGTGGATGATGCAATCCTCAGGTATAATGTCAGCAAACCACTACCACTGGGTGGTCCACAGGGTCAGGTCACAATTTAATCTGACTTCTTCTTCAACAAAGATTTAGAGTATCTCATATATGGTTGCAAGGGTAGCAGACCTGCGTTGTCCATCTCGAAAATGAAAGCAGCCTATTATCCTAATGTTAGCTTAGAGCAAATGGTACCTGATCAAATGACGATTGAAGAAGGATGCAAGTATGACATTGCTTCTATATACAGTATCTCTCACTGGTGGTTCCAAAGATAACGATTCTACATTGACAGACACACATCTAAAGGTGATCGCAGAGCTGTTTGGACTCACATGCGAATCTTAAGTGTTGTCTGAATTGAAGTCTTCTCCTTATATGGGTATGATTACATGAAGAAGATTGTCCTTCGTAGAGCTGATCTACAGGAATATATCATTACAGAAAGAGACTTCAAATATTTATACCCGGGTGACTATGAAGATTTATACTTATTGAACCTTCAAGGTCACCTGAACTACCTACCACCTACAGATAAGAAGATTCTCACTACTACAGTCAACCTATGGACCAGAAACTTAGTTATCAGACAACGAGTAGAAGACTTCCAACTGGGGATTGAGAGCTACTAGACTCAGCTAAACCTCACCAAACCTTGATGGGATGCAACTGGTCTTGAGTTCAAGCACGACTTCACCGTAATTGACTCTCCAAAAGTCGTCACATTTAGGGATAAATATGGGGTTCAGATGATCATGCGCTTCAATGAGATCTACAAGTTCAGCGACGGCACTCTACAATAGATTGATGAGGCACTGGACTACCGGGTCAAGGAATTCAAGGTCAACAGGATGAATCCGGGTTTAGACATACGGTTTTGGACAAGGAAAGATGTCAAAAGAAGCAAGGAGTTCATGTTTGCTATTCAGAAATGGCTTAAGATAAGGAGGATCTTCCGTAACCTGTAATGCTTTGTTGGTGGAAGAGCAAGAGAGGGAGACTACAAACTTCTGTAGAGAACTGAATGATCACATCATCTCTGCAATCAAGGTCTATCTCTTGTGGGGTATCCTTATATATGTGGTTGAAATATGTACATTATACAGTAGTGATTAAGATGTGTTTTGTGTCAGTATATTTTGTCTTTTCTGAGTTTGTGTCAAATTTTGTAACCATTAGACCAAACTCATAATAATTGATACGAATTATGTCCCTCTAGAATTGAGGGGAGCATGAATATGTTCCATTATCAGCTTGTATAAATCAGACATATTTTCTTCCAAAATTTTCTAACTTATTTAAATCAATTGAGATCCTAAATCTCAGAGGGTTTGAAATTTTTGTTCGGGGGAGAGAATGTGATTTTAATATAAAAATGTGATCTTTTGGACTTAAGTGTAGGCTCTCCCATATGTGCTAAACTATTTCAAATTCGATGAACATATTGACGGGGGGCGAATGGTGTATGATGGCAATTGTGGAAATACCAAAGACCGACCCTGTAATTATTCTATCGGAGTTATAAGGATGGTAAGGTTAGGTAATCGTTCCCACGATCTCGTTAGAGCCGGAGGGATCTACCCAGGGACAATTCACTAGTTAGTGTAGCAGTCCTTAGGTATGATTAAAAATGAGTAATGTGAGAATAAGAGAATAGTGCGGACTGAGATGAAGCTAGTACTGGAACATACCCAACAAGGTTCTAGTAATGAAGTCTCAGTAAGTAATAAAGGGGTTAAAGAATGAAAAGAAAATGTTAAGATAAAGGGTGAAAAGAAAGCGGCCCTCCTTAAACATTAGGCAAAAACCGGGTCACTACATATGCTGTCAGAATTACATGGTAATTGCTGACATTGAAGACAAGTATCATGGACCCAGTGATATGCTGCACAACCCTCCCTAGCCACTCAAGATCCCTTAAAGGATTCTTGTTTCATTTCTCACGGAGATTAATACATTTTTATCGTCTCTCTTACACCGATAAGACATATTGAAAAGTGGCAGCCGCCTCCAGCCTCCGACTACTAAAACATAAAAGTGCACTATTGAGTCTAAGCCATGAGATCATACCATAAATCACGTTAGGACATTAATACAAACTAGGCTCTGTTCATCCCACAAACACTGTGAAAACAAACAAGATCTTAAGATACTACGCATTATCCACGTGGTAATGCCAAACATCCAAAGATACGTAAGTACTCACAACAAGATGGAAATACCTTCCTAGAGCCATCATCAAAACCAAGCTCTGGTAGGTAACTTGTGAGATCACTCTTAAGGATTAAACTTGTGACTACTGGAAAACAACAGATGGGCAATTTTCAAAGTGAATCAAACTTGTTCCAGTATATGAATTGACGAGTTGTTTTTGAAAAACCTTTCGATGTGCTCAACAACTGATTTTCGAGCACATTGACTGTGTATATCTTTCAAAACAAATGTGTTTCTAATGAAATTTGATTTTATGATATAAAACTTTCGATGCGTCACAAAAACTCTTTTCTGAGTGACACGCGACTGATTTTCAAATCAATTTCTCATTAATCAGTGGGTTTCTAATTCACTGGTTCACTCACTCCGTGCTTTGTCTACTTTGAGACGCTCCAGTTTGAGAACGGCTAGCACAACTGCGAAACCCTGTCAAGGAGATTCTTCGGAATTCTACCTGATCACAAGCAATATTTATACTCATTAATGGGAAACCGTGGTTCTTGTAACCTTATTCAATGAAAGTGAACAAATACACTTTCGTTTGTTTATTACTAACATATACATGCAGGAATCCCGACGGTAACAGATGCTGGCAAGAGACACATCAATTCATGACCCCATGCTCACACCTCATATTCTTAATCATGGACATTATGATAACTGAAAGACCTACAACACAACTTCTGCAACTTTTATGCTTGCTATCATGATCCAGAAAAGTGTGAGCATGCCGGTCCGAAGGTCACAACATCACATGGAGGCTACACTACCACAAGGATGATTTGGAGATTTACTATGGCTGATGATCTCAAAGAATGCTCAAAGATCACACAATTCAAAGGAACTAAGCTCAAAGATCACTACATAATGTACAAAGAGATCAATCAATGAAGAATCAAAGACTACGAGCCATAGTCAAAGATCAACTCATAGATTGCTAAGATTCTGTTAGCCTTAATTATATTAAGTCAAACAAGAATGTTATCGGTCTTACAAATTCAAACTAGGTCTTGTATTGTAATAGGCTAGTCGGGTTTAACGGGCTTGGACATTAAACTAATATTGTCTATGTATCAGGCTCAAAGCCCATGAGAAGCCAAGCCTGGCCCATTTAGAAGCCCATATGCCTCACTTAAGGCAAAAGGGTATAAATATCCCTTCACCATACTTGGTGAAGGGTGTAGGTTTTCATTGTTGTAAGTGTAAGCCTCCCACACTCTTTTCTCTAATCTAATATTCATCTCTTATTTTCTTCCTTTATTTCTTCTTTGGTTCGTACCATCAAGGATGGTTTGGTGATTATTGGTCACTTATTGTTGTGTATTGGATCATAGTTTATGGGATAACATGTGGTATCAGATGCCAAGGGGTGTTTAGTGGTTGATTTGTTGTTTTTGTTTCTTTCTTTTTGGTTCGAATAGTAAAGCAAGAAACATCATGGTTTGATTTTTATTTCGTGGCTTAAATTGCTAATGATTGGTACTTTCGTGTTTAGAACAAGCCCTTGTATCGTTGATTGAGGTTCTACAATTTACTTCGTGGCTTAGTCGAAAGATTGAAGAATTTTTCTTGGTTGCGGTTTGCCTATTAACTAGTAATTCTTCGTTGCGTTTTGCCCTAAATGAAAGATGTGTTTTGTGTTTCAAGGGGACAACTAGTACAAGCTGAAAACGACACCTGAAAGTGACTTGTGGTCCAAATTGTACTTTCTGCGTTTTGCCACTACGTTTTGAGTTCTTGCGATTTGTCTCTACTTGTTGCGGTTTGTCTCAAAGTGTTGCGGTTTGGTATTGTGTTTTGCTCCTAAAAGTTTGCGGTTTGTCTTCTCTGCATTTTGCTCTTGAGTTTTGTCTACAGGTTAAGATTTACTCTTGCGTTTTGCCTACTACAAGTAAACTTGCATTTTGTCAAGTGATTGAAGACCCTTAATGCAACAATACTAAACGTTACTCTGCCCAATTTTTCTAAACATTGCGTTTTGTGTCGAAACAGATTGCGTTTTGTGTAACAACACAGCTGCGTTTTGTCAAGAAAGTTGCGTTTTGTGAAAACCATTGCGGTTTGTGGTACTGTGTTTTGTCTGAGAACAAAATCTTGCGTTTTGTGAAGACTGCGTTTTGTCCGACCAACTATTGTTGCGTTTTGCCTGAACTTGCGTTTTGCTAAAGATTGCGTTTTGTCTCATAGCAATTAAGACATTGCGTTTTGTCTTAACACTGCGTTTTGTATCACATTCTTTTGGACTTCACAATTTCGGACAAACCTCAAGGACTATCTTCAAGGACTTATAAACTTCACTTGGACTTAACATACAACCAATCAAACCAACAATCAACTTAATCATACTTGAAATGTCAATTAATTATTCATTCACGGTTTCTTCTTGATTTAGTAAAATCCCGCGAAAGAATTCTTATTTATCGGTTTAATCACATAATTGTAAAATCCCGTGAACATTAATTCATTTAAAACCACAATCAATCACTTTACATACTTAAGATCTGATATCCATTCACAACATCATCAAAATGTCAATCAAATGCTCTTTCATAATGCTATATGGAAGGGGTAGCAAAAGGATTGTACACCAATGTTAGCACCAGTAAAGTAGTCCAGTGGAAATCCTAATCCAGAGATAATTGACACCAAACCTAATAGTGACTATCTACTTTTGCTCAAAATCACCATACACATAACAATGGGTGAGAGACAGTTCCAGTGCTGAAGGTAGTCTGAAAAAATACAGAAAGGTATATGTAGAACTATAGAATGTTTCCAAGACATACACGATAACTGAATGTTGAAGCTGAGCGTTAGATCATTCTCACAGGGATAGATAAACGTATCTACTACCCATTTGATGCTAGTCCGAATGATGATGAGGAAAAGCATGAAAGGTAGAAACAAGGTGAATCCATCAATGTTCAAGATCTTGAAAACAATTTATATTGGGGAGTTTGAAAATTTCACATCACGGGTGGTGAATCACTGAATGTATTACACACAGTTTTACAAGTTGTGAATGAGCTTGTCGAAATTGTGTCATGTTATAATCATCAAGTGAATGTCAGTTTCTTACTTCAACTAACAGAATGGCAAAAGGTTTGTGACCTTGTTAAGCTGAGCCAAGAGCTGAAGATGTATCTATCACAAGTTATGAACATTCTGAAGCAACACCAGAATTAAGTCAATGAGATAAGAGCTGAAAGACTAGCACGTACTGTAATCCACTTGATTGTCGACTCAACAACAACAGTTTACCATATCAACCATCACTATTCAAAACACTTCAATATTCCTACACCAGATCACAAAAATCTACCAGAAACGAGAAAGCAATTGTTAACTCTTATTGCTCCTACTTATAATAAAAAAAAAAATTATGATCCCCAAAAAATTCATCTCCCAAGAACCTGATACGGTTATGAAATGATGAAATTCCCAGGACAAAGAGATGACAAATCAAGGCTTTAATTTCTCTAGTTAAGAAAATTACAACTACCAACAACACCTTTGACACTTATCAAAACTCCAGTAGAGCTTATAAGCTAATTTTAAGAATCAATGAGGCATGGGTGTGATAACGAGGGCAGTAAATGTTGCTGGGGCTAGGGAAAATGTAGGTACTCCGGTTGTGCAGAAGTCTGGGATTCAGTGTTCAAGCAAGGAGAATGGATGTATAAGGGATGCAGAAACCAAAATGAGTAAAGGATGAATTATACAAGGGAAAGATGTTATGTGTAAAAAGAGGAAGATGGGTTCAGTTATGATGAGTCTGATGATCTGGAATTGGAAGCAATTATATGTATACTGCACAACTTCAAGAGGTTATCAGATCAAGTTGACATTTGGACCAATCTTTAATGTGAGCAATGCATAAGGTACAAAAAAATATGCCAATATATGTGTTTTAATGGAAAATGAAATCATGAGCACTCCTGAATCTAGTAATGGACATATATCTGGCGAAACAGTGACACAATTCATATTGATTATTGGATATCTGGTTAAGATAGAGTTTAGGTGACCAGGATGTATGATGATCTTGTCAAGAACGTGATTTTCTGTCTTTATTCAGAAACTAAAAAGTGAAATTAATGACAGCAAACGAAATAAATTTTTGGAATCATTCAAAACAAGGCTTAGTTGTAATTTGAAAGGGGAAATTGAAGATTTCAAAACTAAAATTAAAAGTGTAGATTCATCAAATAAACATTTAAGAAGCAAACAATGAACTGTCCAAGACTAATCAGTTGATGTTTAAAGACTAGAAGTCCAAGCGGAACTTGATAAGTATAATAGGATGTGAATTTGGTCAAGGTTGAAAATTGATTTGCAAAAAGCAAAAGGGGAATAAATGTCTAAAATTAACTTTGATAAAATATTAATGCTATATCAAAAATAAAATGATTTAAATCAAACGCATTACGGTATATGAAAAAGGGCTTTTGGAATCAGAAACCATTCCATAATGTCACAAGCAAAAGAGGGTCAGAAAAGCTTACAAAACTCGTGAAGACAAAGAACATGATAAAGTTTTGCTTTAGAAACAAAGTCAAGATTTGATGAAAATGTATAGAAAATGGCAAATCTGTTAATACAATGAATATGCTTAATCGTAATGTAAACGAGTTTTGCAAAACTGAGTTCCTCAAGAAAGCTAAGGAGCGAATCCTTCGTTTGTATGTATAGGTTTCGTATAATGATAATCTTGCGTTAATGTTAAGCCCTGAATCGACCAAACCGGGATTCGTCTTGACAAGAATGTCGGATCAAAATTAAGCGATTTATTAAGACGCTTGATTATGACAAGTTGAATATCATTATGATTTGTTCGTTCACACGGAAAAGTCGCTGAACAACACTTTTTTCCAAAAATTCAACGATTGAGTCATACATCTTTCTAGTAATGATTTTCCAAAAGAGTCATTACTTAAAAAAAACATTGTTAGTAAAACGGAAGGATGAATCATTCCTTGGATCAAAGTGTAAAAGCTCTAAAGACTTTTCAAGATTAAAAAGAGTGTGAAACGATTTTGACGGAGTGGCGTTGCAAACAAACAATCAACAAAAGGAACATTTGGTAACTCGATCCTTTCATTCATACACAATAGAAGGAAATTTTGGCCCTAATTAGCAATAAATTCGGATTAGAAAATTTCACTTGTTTTGATGAGGAAATGGTTTGTTTGGGATACTTTAATTCTCTTGAACCTGAAGAGAACTCTTAAATATCAACGGAAACTAAGAAACACAATTTTTGAATAAAATCGACGGACTTTCTAGGAATATTACTATGTGATTACATTGAATGCAATACTTGGTGTAGTTCATTATTGGATGAAGTTACTAATTTGTATGTGATTACTTAGAACTGGGAAAAAATGTGACATCTTGAAATAGAGCTTTCAATAAAGTCGAACAATTGCAAAGAGTTTTGAAGACTCAGAAACATGGATTAATCTTGCATCTGATGTACAAAGTGTAAAAGAAAAGATAAAAAATGACAAATCTTTCAAAGAAAATCAGTTCAAATGTATTTTTGAAAAGAACGTGAACAATATTTTGAAATTCAAGACTTGAAAGTAATTAAAGACAATAGGGAATTACAATAAGTGATTGAAGAAACTCATAGAAAAGATGAAGGCAAATATGTCGAAACTAAGTTTGAAAAAATCATCAGTTATACGACACGATGCTTTTAAAAGTCAAAGACAATAAATTTTAGGTACACCAGTATTTTTTGTAGATTTCTTGCCAAGAAAGATTTCTCAAGTCAAGCCGTTACCACACAAAATGTGTCCACTGATTTTTCAAAACCATTCTACACAGATTTGCATAAGATATGTTGCAATTTGTCAAGAACAAGATGTGATTTGCACCAGGAATGTATAAAAGTGCACACAAAGCTAATTAACTTGAACATCTCGTTGCAAAGACTTAGGAAACCTAACAAAGTGTGTCTGTCTACAGGAGTAATTCCACTATAGTGTTCGAGACCAGCCTAAGAGCAAACAAATGGATGATTGAGTATGTCTAACAATAGTCAAAGGGAATGAGCAAAAAGTCGAAGACACCATAGGAATTTTTAAGTTTTATAATAAAACGTTGTAATGGTGTAAATGATAGTTTGAATGCTAAAGACCTTGATGTAACTTTGTTGAGCTACTTGTGGAAATGTGTGCTGAATGAAAATTTATGATTTAGTATGTTCTACATTATATAATGGCGTGACTTCTTGGGCTAGACAAACCATATGGTTGTGCCTATTGTATAGAGAACCCAAGAGAATGTGAACCAATTATATGCAACATCAATAAGAAAAACCATTCAACAGAATCCACTGTCAAGAATCTAGAAAACATAACTAGGTAGTTATATGAGCAAGTTAGTAAGACTGCAGTTGGTGTAACTAAGTATACTCCACCGGATATATTGGAAACCTAAGTTCAAAGGAAATGTTAACCCAATAATAGTATGCCTCTAGGAAATGCATCTAGAAAGCTAATATATTGGAACATAAGATTTAGGTGTTCACTGTGTCCAATACTCCATTGTCTTCTAATTATTTGCAGATCGTAGAGATCTATTTTAATTCATCGTCGATCTGGGTGTCAAAGAATGGACGAAATCTCAAACTTTATATTTTTATGAGAATTTTTGGGAGTGGTAAAGTTTGGAAATGATCAAATTGGCACCTATCTTGGTTATGGGATTGGTTTCAAGGAAGAATTACTATCAAACGGGTTTATTACGTCGATGGGCTTAATCTCCATTTATTCTTGTTGTCAATCGTGATGCGGACTTGGAAGTTGCTTTCGGACGGTCTACATGTTATATCCATGATTTGAAGGGGAAATGATCTTTACAGGTTCTCGTGGCACAAACTTGTATTCCATTACTCTGCAAGACTTAACAACTCCCAATCCAATTTTTTAATGGCCAAAGCAACATCGTCTCAAGCATGGTTATGGCATCGTTGTCTATCTTATCTAAACTTCGACACATCAATTTGCTTTTCGATGCATAAATTGTGAATGGCCTTACAAAGTTAAATTCGTCAAGATATCTGTGTTCTTCTTGAGAGTTAGGGAAAGCAAAAAGAAAGTCTTAACACTAAGATCACGAGCTTAAAAGACGGTTACAATTTACACATGGACTTATGTGGTCAATGCGGGTAGGAAAGCATTAATGGAATGAAATATGTTCTGTAATTGTTGATGATTCTCCAGTATACTGGACTCACTCTTGAGGTCAAGACGAAACACATGAGTTCTCATTGATTTTCAACTTGTCAACGAGGGTCTTCATGCTCAAGTTACAAAAAGTTGACTGACAAAGGACGGAATTTGTTTATAAAAACTTCATGCATTTTTATAAAACTTTTTTAAAAAACAAAGAGGAAAAAGCACGAACCGTCAATAGCGAGAACACCTGAACAAAACGGCGTTGTCGAAAGACAGAACCGTACTCTTGTTGCGGTCTGCTCGAAACAATGAAGCGCCGCTACAGGTTCGTCTGTTTTCTGGTAAAGCAATGCAACAAACATGTTTTCTCAAACATTATTGTAATTCTCGACATGAGAAAAACACTTAATTCACTGAATGTCCGAAAACCGTCAGTCAAGTTCTTTCACATTTTGGTTTCTTTGTAATCGAAAAGATGGTGAAAAACCTCTTGATAAAATGAAGGAAAAAAGGTGATGCATGAATTATTATTGGGTATTCTACTAGTCAAAGGCTTACGGGTATTTATCAAGAGAACAAGAATGATAGTTGAAAACAATTCATGTTAACTTTGACGAATTGCCTCAAATGGCGTAGATACGTCAGTTTGACCTCGGTCAAATGTTCGACGACGTACTTGACAAGACGTTTAAGTCTGGGTCACAAAGTCCAGAAAATGTTTCTCGAGTTGGAGAAGTAACAAGTCAAATGAGCTGGATTGTTTATAGTCGATGTTCAGTGAATACTCATGGAATTCTATGTTAGGTCACAGTCTTCCATGTACATGCTGACTGCTAATCCATAAACGTCAAACATAACACAACACTCACTTCTACAACACTGAGTTGAAGATCTACCTCCATAGAACATTCATTCAAACACATCAACTCCAACTTAGTACCAATGTCATGCACCTGGAAATAATCAGCAGAAACCAATATAGAAATATGCACAATTTGACGAAGATGAATTTACTAAATTTTAGTAAAGGTACAAGAACAAGGGGAGACATCGTCTCGTCTTTGTTGATTCCTCAAACATGCATACTTTCTACAACACCATCTTCGCACAACATTGTACAAAAGATCATCATTTAGAACTAAGTCATTGGAATCTTCTCAATCAGTTAGAAACAAGACGTCAGTCGGAAATAGATGGCGAGATATGCATGTTCGCACTCAAGTGAGTCAAAGAAAAAGAACATGAAAGAAGCCATGTGTTTAGCTGGATTGATAATGCAAGAAGAATTTCATCAGTTTGATCGATTAGATGTTGGGAATTAGTCGAAGACCACTTTGAAATGTCATTAACTTAAAGTGGCTCTGGAAAAACAAAGTGATGAGGAAAATATGTCATTAAACAATCTTGTCTTGTAGCTAAGGGATGTGCTCAAAAGGAGAGGTAATGATTTCGAAGAGTATTTGCACAATTGCTCGGTAGGAAGTTGTCGGTTGTTCCATTGCGTATGTTGGCAAATCATTTATAGTGTACCAAATGGCCGTTAAAACAGCATATCTTACGGCCTTAAAAGAAGAAGTGTAGTAAACAACCAGATGGGATTGTTGAACCATATCATCTGACAAGTTTACTGTCTCAAGAAAGCATTAAGGTCTCCAATCAAGCACCAAGAGAGTGGTATGATGAATTCACATTTCTGGTTATCAACAGGCTTTCCAAAAGGTTCTATGATAAACTCTGTTCATAAATAAATCCATGGGGAGACTATTGTTGTGTAATTTACGTTGTAATTTTTAGTTCTACGAACCCAAAACTTTCAAAACGATTTGGAAAACTAATGCATAGCAAGTTTGATATGTCTATGATGGGGGTGCTGAAATTCTTTTTAGGAATTCAGATCCACCAATCCTGTGAGTCCCTTATGAATAGATCTCTGCACCATATTAAGGATAATAGCCAAGATGTATAAATACAGTTGACTATGTAGAAACATTGATTATGAATACTATGTGTTAATGCGGAATCTTAACACAAGTACTAAGAAGAACAATGAAAAACTAAATAATAATTTCTATTAATCTGCTTTTAATGATTACAGATTACTAACTATGAGGTATGATTTTGCTATGAGATATATTGAATTCGTATATCTAACTATGCCAAGAGGGATCCTTTTATAGACCAAGGATAAACCCTAACAGGCTTACAAAACGCGTACATATCTTTTCCTAAAATATTTCATACATATCTCTTAAACGGTACTAACTAATTTCTACTATCGGTACTAACTAACTGATCAGTACTTAACATTTTGTACTGTCAGTTCTAACTATAACTATTATTACTAACGGTACTAAGTTAGGAAAACATAATTCCTAACACTTACCTTTTTCTAACCTAGATAATTTATCTTTTAATTCTAATACTTCATTTTCTAATTCTATTTTAGCTTGTTTTAGAGTTTTATTTTTAGCCATGACTTTTAGTCCTAATTTGCATAGT
>BQNB010120989.1:0-20535 GCA_026074375.1 Tanacetum coccineum
CTTGGAGGATAGCTTTTTATTGGAAAATAACGGAAATTCTGCAATTGCTTGAGACACATACTCTTGCGTAAAATGATAAGGAGTTCTAAATTTTTCCCGAGGTGCTACATCCGCCCCATGTTATGCGATTTCGTCCCGAAATCAAGACGTTGTAGGGGATCATGGATTTGCAAACGAGTGAGGGTATTTGTTCTTGAACTGGTCCTCACGTATCCCTAAATGAATGTCTCGTCATTGGGACAAGCCGATACGACAAAATGTTGAGAATATATATCCGTTGAAGTAAATAACAAAATCTTAAATTATTTCCCTTCCCCCTTTTTGTCTTATAAATACCACCTTACTTATCTCAAACCTTCAAACTTAAATCCCACTACAAAATATTTCAAATGGCATGTTCGCTTGCTCATACCGACTCCGAAGTTGAAGCCTTGGTGCAAAGATTAATTAACGAAGACAAGGGTCGCCAGGATGCGCTTTTGGAGTTAGCCTTTCGGTTTGAAGATTCATGCGCTGTCAGAGACGATCTTAGAAAAGCCTATGAGAAATGCAATGACATGTCTCAAGAGAGCCGTGCTTTGATTTGCACTTTCTTAAAAGAGAGTTCTGGAAATGATCACAAGCTGCATCTTTCTATGTATGGGAAGGCGTCACGGTTAGAGAAACAAATGGGTGCTAAGTTGGCTTGGCTCCGGGAAAAGTACTCCTACCGTACACGCGAAGGTATAGATTGTTCGTCATCACAAGCTAATTGCTCTCTTACCGAGAAAGAGTTACATCAACTCCGTATGGATGAAGAAGCTCTAAGAGAAATGTTGGAAGAAGAGGCCATGAACAAAAAGGCACAAGAGGAGAAAATTAGGCAAAAACAAGCCGAAGATAATGAATTCTTTTTAGAATTCGGGATAGTGAGGTACGACTCAAAATACGAGTCATCGGATTAACGATCTAAGGACTATTGTAACTACGTTGTTGTACTGCTTTGAATAAAACATTGTTGCCTTAAACTATGTGCTTGCATCTCCACCTTTGCAAACCAACGGTTATTATGTTAGTAATCTAGTAAGTTCTAATGAATGCATTTGCTCTCTGTAGTATCACAATATTTCGTAAAAAAAATATATTTGTTTCGTGACTGTTGCCTTGCCACAATACCTCTTGAATGGAACAATTGAGTGATTATGACTACTGTCTCCACACAGTATTATAAAGTGTTTGCGTGATAATTCTGAATTGAATAATTGAGTGAACATGATTACTGTCCCTCTACAGTATCATAAAGTGGTTTAGGGATAGTGTTATCAATCTGTAAACTTTTCGATTCCCAAAATAATTAATTTATGAGATTAAATAGCAATTCGAAATTTTTTTGGTGATTGATTTTACCTTAAGGGTTTGAAGTAAGATTTAAAGTTTTATGGGGTATCGCAGTCCTTCCAAGTCGAAAACTTTCGTCCTGAATTCAAGTTGTCGTATTCGCGGTGTGGGTTAAGAAAAGACGAAAGTGGCGAGTGGGGCTCCAACGGCTAGAAATGTGGCGAACCGTTATCTCCACTCCATATATAATTTGCCAATTTCTCACATTTGTCAAAACATAGATAAGTTTTAAATTTTTCATCCTTCCTTCGGTTAAAATGTCGTATCTCGTTCCCCTGATCGCGGTTGCGTTTGTTGTGGTGGTTGGTAGTTATTTGGCGAGTGTTCCACGAGAAGAGGATCACCAGTACATCATTGTAATACTAGGGCTTATTATGACACTCGTCATGGTGGCGATTGGCGTGGAAGTTTTCTGGAAAAAGTAGCTTTCGCCAGTAGGCGAGCGGGTTGTATTACCGTTTTGTTCTTAGGTATTTTAATTTAATCTTATGTTGAATCCTCCAGGAAGAATCATCGGACGTTTCATCTTTAACTTTGTTTCGTTTACGTAGGATTGAATCCTCATGATGTATCTTTGATGAATCGCAGTCTTTCATAGTTGCTTTGAGTATTGTCTTTAATGTGATGAATGAGTAAAATGTGTACGCGTTCAAACTTTTGTTATTACGTCGAATACTATTGAGCATATCTCTGTCGACCTAACTTATACATAGTTGATCAGGTTATGTATACTTTTGGTTTACATTGACATCCCCTTTTCCTTTAGTTATCTGTTTGTGATTGTAAGCATAGCCGGTACTGAGACAAGTAGTGTATATAAATCGTCGCGTCTTCCAAGCACCAGATGAATGATGTTATGTTATATGTCAATTTGTGGTTTATTTTTTTTTCTACGCCACTTTTTACCATACACGTGGTCCTCTGAAAGTTTTTGTCCACTTTATGTGTTTATCTTACTACGTGCATATCGTTTCATATGTTGACGTGTATTATCTATGTGCTCGTAAAATTATAATATCAGCGTATAAGTTATTCCGAATAATTACTTTTGTCGTAAGTTCAGGGTTTGATCGTAATTGCTCTTGCTAGTCATGACTATGCCCATCATGAATATTTTAAATCAATATTCCTTACAAACTCCTACCCACTACGCCGCCCCTTTTCCTATATCTTTCAAATTTCACTTTACTCACTCTTCATCTCAAATTATCGCCCACTTCACCATATCAAGTTTCTCATCTTCTTCCTTGAACTGTCGGTTACCAATCCTCATGGGATTTCCAATCGAGATTTTCACTCCCGTCATGATCATAATCATCACATCGCTTGTTTTGCTAGGTTCAACCGATGTCTTTTTTCTCACTCGGCGTATCTGTCGTTTTAGCATTTTACATCTTTGTTGTATTTCCTATATTTTGCATTTTGTTGTATTATGAACGGAAATATTATGGATCTGATTGAATAGGATTTCGCGTTGTGTATTTTATTGCTTCATCCTTCCCGTTATAACCATATATTACTATGTACCCCACCTCGCATCTTGGTATGATTCGAGGTTATTACCTGGTAAGCCTTTAGATGTATTCTGTATTTCTATTTCCGTGGAAGAGTGTTTATTGGTTGCGAAGGATAGGAGATTTTGACTGACAAGTTGTCGAATGGTGAAGGAAAGAATTGATGATTTTTTTTGTAAGGATTACTGTTTTTCATCTGAAACATGATATGTGGGCCTCTTGAAATGATCCTTTACGTTTCATAGCGTCCATTGGAAATAGCTTCCCTATCTCCGTTTCCCGAGCACGTGATTGTATTCTTCATTTGTTGGGCAGTGGGTATACTTGTTTTGCACTGAGCAGTATTTTTAATAGAATCATTTCATTGGTGTATTAAGATGTTTGTCATATGATAAAAAAATATCAAATATATGGTTTCTCCTATACTAGGTAAATGTACTCAGAAAGCATTTTAGGACAGAATTGTTACTTCATTTATTATTTTATGAAAGCAAGGTACAAGTTTTCATCAATTTCTCTGCTTAGATGTCTCTTCGTAAACTGGGATACAATGTTATAGCAAGTCTGGCTGTTTTGCTTATAGGCCTAGGCGGGCTAGAATTTTCTGAATTTGTTCATGATCCTCAGCACGTCTGTTCTCGGCATCATCTGCCCTTATCTGCAATAATGAGATCTCATTCTCTGCAGCGGCGAGAGAATCTTGTAATTCGGATATTAGGAGCTCTTTGTCTTCTGTATCTGCTCGAAGAGTGTCAATTTCCACCTCTATGTCCTCCAGTCTGGCCGTCACATCTTCTGGGTTGAGTTCTGATGTCTCGGATGCTGGTTTACCGTCAGAGAAGGTAATGGCATTTGGGTAAAATGGCGATGATGGTGATCTGCTTCTCTTTCGAGATGGTCCAGGTGCTTGTGATATTAGTGTAGGAACACTGTGGTTATTTATTTCTTGGGAGAGTTCACGCCCTGCAGCAGGGGTCAAAGTTAATTCTAGTCCAGGTAGTTGGGTTGCCTGAGGGGTTGGCGAGTCAAGTCTTCTTGGAATGGAGTGTCCCGTGGCGGCTTCCTGTTCTGGGGAGTTGTCAGGCATGTCGCTGGAAAGTGATTGAGACATTTCTCGAATACACCCTGCATACGACAGAATGGAGTTTCTAATTCTTATATTCCATATTTGGGGTAGAGATTACCTTATGGGTGCCATCTATTTTTGAGATAAGATTCATTGTATGCTTTGAATGGTCATGCGCCCTAGTCTAGGGTAGGGATTTCTAGAGGGTATGTCTAGGAGTGTTGGATTCAAGCATTGATATGTTTCTTGTTCTTTTTGGGAAGGTTATTCGTAATTATTAGTCGTATCCTTATTTTAAGACCTAAGCTGGTGACTGGAAAGTGTGGTAGGATTCCGGACAATAGATACATATCTGTAGGGTTCATATTATTCTTGACTCAGGGGCTGGTGTAAACCTTTATGTTTTAAATTCCTTTCCGTAGTTTTTGACTGCTAGTCGCTACTATTGTCTCTTACTTTTACCGGGCGTGTTTTTAATTTCTTCCCATTATGAGTTTGTTGTTCACGTTTCCCGACGACGTGACATTCGTCAATTATTGGTGTATTCAAGCGGTGCACGCTCTTGGGTAGATTTTTGTATACTTTGAAATACTTTTAAATGTATACCGACATAGTAGATAGTAGTATAGGTATTTCACAACGGTCACTATAAGGAATCCTCGCGTAGTGAAGTAACGAGTGGGTGATTAGCAAGGTATCCCGAAGTGTTTATGTAGGTAACCCTCATAAAATGAGATAGTAAGGATAAAATCCATAATATTATGTAAGTGACTCTTCGTAGTGTTTTGTAGTGTAATATTGGTTATAGGGTTAATCATTCAGTGAGAGTCATGGTAGTTTCATTGCACTAGGATGGTATAAATGCGTAATCCATAGGATGTGTCATTCCAAAATGGTGAATGATAATGTGTAGTCTAGTGAAACATGTTTTCCATGACAGACAAATGGTAATTTAGTTATTTAATGATATCGTGCCAAGTAGTTGTTGACTAAGGAAGTAAATAGTAATAGATAGTTCGGGTATGATATTCTGATATGTCCTTTAGGCCGTTATAGTCTAGAGTTTACTAATGCAACCTGTTCTCTATTACCAAGGGCTCTGTACAATCTGTAACACCCAAATTCGCTGCAGCGGAAGACTAGGATTTAGGATGGTGACTTCTTGGCTCGTGAATGAGGAACTTGATACACGGACCAGACCGTTACATGCCAATTACCAATTGCAGATCCCTCATATTACGCTAAGATTAGAAACTCTGAGGAAAAAACATTGCTAAAGTGTCAAAATAAAAGTTGGTGAGTTATAGGTTTTGATGTTTGATGAATAGTGATGAACCTAATGATTTATAACCATTAGTATGAAATATAGTAATCTATATATCTCAATGAAAAGCATTTACTATGTTCTATGCTCATGACACGAGCGTTAACATGTATCATAATAGACAAGCCTATGCAGATGTCAACCCTTGACCATCCGTACACTAACTCAAATGAAAACTGTGTTTTCTTGACTAAATGCCAGTTCCAAGAAAAAACAGGGATGTCAATCCGTTAGATCTTTCCATAACATTCGTGCCTTACGAGTAATTAAACGGTTCCTGTGTAAAATTGGGGCAATATAGCAAGTTTGGTTGAATAGGGATTAGACCCAATAGTAAATTATAATTGTACTTGTGTTAAATTGTTAAAAATAAGCAATGTTCTCACCCCAAAAGATGATTTAAAACAATAAAGTAGGGGCTATGAAAACTCACCTTGCTAGTTAATCGTCTGGAATTGCTAATGAATCAATGCACGTTAAATAGTGACTTGGTCAAACACCTAAGTAACTATGACAAATCTGAATTTACATTTTAAAAAATTAATGTATAAAAGGAATTATGCATGTGGGTCATCAAAGGGCATTGTCGTTTATGAGGTAACGTTTTATGTTTTTAAAATGTTGTTTAAACCGTTGGCTCTAGGGATGAAACACGACTTTTGCTTATGAATACATCATTTGATAAGATTATGCGTCGTAAATTATATTTACATTCATTTGGAATTTTTGTACTATTCTATTGTCTGTTTATTTAATTCGTAATCTCGTCAGTTTTTATATTCTTCGGTTTGTTGTCTTTGTTTTTATAAAAATGATTTATTTATATCTAATACTCTTAAATTTTAAAATAGCAAGTTTTAGTCCATCCGTTTCCTAAGTTAAGCATATTACGCATTCAACCATTCAAATCTTCAGCATTTAACATTATAATCTCTTAGTTTTTCCAAAAATAATATTTATCGAATATTTAACTTTTCACATTTTAGTTTCTACGCTTTTAATCCTATAACTTTTACGTTTTAAACTCAAATAAGCTTTAAATATTCTTATTTTCAAATAAATTATATAAACCGTGTTGGGTTCGTTTACTCGTTTAAACCCGATTTCTTTGTCACTAATTCTAAGTCATCAAAATTATTTAACTTTTATATTTCAAATGTTACGCTTTAAATCTTATAACTTTTACGTTTAAAACCCGAATAAGTTTTTTTAAATATTTTTAGTGTCAAATAAATTATAAAGACCGCGTTAGGTTCATTTACTCGTTTAAAAGCTTGTTTTCGTTGTCACCAATTCTAAGTCGTCGAAAAATGTTATTTAACTTTTTCTACTTATCGAAATTGTTATGGCTCGCTAATGAGTTTGCCAACCCATTTGGGTTTGGCTGGAACGACCCGAGGACTCGAACAACATGCATGTTTCCCATATTCCTTTACGTCCTAATTTTATAAAATGATTTACACATATGTGGACCTATATATACATGCATTGTTTTCTCTACATTACAAACAAACACATGGCCTACTTCCTCTTTTCTCTTTTCTGTTTTTCTGTCGAGCCCCAACAGTGGAGTTGGTGACCACTGTTGTGGTTTCTCTCCCCCTCCCCCGTGGCTTATTTGCATGCAAGGTGGTGCGTCTTATGTTGTAACCGAGTACAAAGTACCATGGGGTCTTGGTACGAGCAAGCAAGCATGCCTTGCTCGTTTTCTTTAGGGGCTATGACATCCCAACCGGGAGCCACGGCTCGTTGTGATTCGTCACATGCCACCTTGTAACGCCCAGGTAATCATGCCAAGCTCACATCATAAGAAAGCCCTATGCAACTCACGTATACTATAGCGTCTAATCATCCCTAGTGAGCCAGCGGTTATAATCTCATACGCGTTTAAAGTTTTTATAAAAATCTCTTGGTTTGTTATTCACTCTTATGAACGATATGGCTTTTTCACTAATTGGTTACGCACCAACATTTCATGTATGGTGCGACGAAAAGTTTGGCGTATGCACGAACACCAGGATCACGCATGGGTTGTACCATGTGTGTCGTGTACTGGCCATGCAAGACCAAGGTCCTCGTCTAGCTTGTCAAAGCTAGACGTGTTCCGTTTGCGTCATTCGTTAGATTACAAGGTAAGTGACATAATGAAGATAGACATTTAAGCTACGAGAGCGACTTACCGATGTCCAAGTTTGTCAGACAATGTGGATAGATGGTGGTGACGAGAAGCTCGAACCTCACTTGGTTTCTACCCTTTTAAAACCCGACGCCCCTTTTTCTCCTTGAACCCAACGAAACTCTAACTCGAACCGGGCTTACTCCCTACTTGTTTTTGGTGAATGAATTGTGCTATAAGGAGAGTGCATGGCATCTCATTTATACAAGTAAACATTGCTCGGTTCTTGAGGTTTTCAATTTGCATGTGAAAAGGGGGCACACTATTAGAGAATATAGCAATAGTATTATTTCCTAATACTATTTGTCATGATGAGCTCTTCCTATCACTATTTGAGAATATACACTATTTTTGCCCTTATTGAAATTTGATATCAGGTGATGAGACGTAGCTTTGTGAATATTTGGAAAAGAAAAGAAAGAATAGGTATGGGTGGGGTAGTCATGTAAGGAATCTACATGATGATGTTCTTACTTGTATTATTTTCTTTTTGAATTTGGTCACGGGTATTCATTTGAGTATAGATGGTTCCATAACATAATATAAGTAGATGACTTCGTTTTACGAATGTAAAATAAATATGGTTTTTACCACAACGAGTTCTAAAATATATTTTTAGACATAAAAGTAGATATAGAAATATTCGCGTGCTATTTAGGCTTCCTATAGCACAAAGTAATGCATGTTGCTCATTGGATAATTCTTTTTTTGAGATTAATCATAAATTTTACAAATATCGCGGTACATAGTTTTACTTAAGGTAAAAGAGAAAATCTAAATTTTTACGGAGTGTCACAGCTCTTGATACCAATCTATAACACCGTCATTTTTACATATATAGCAGCGAAAGCTAATCTGGGGTATTATTTCATAGTACAACAGTCATAATCATAGAAAACGACTCAAAAGAGACGTTTTTAAAAGATAAGTTATCATTCATTATTTCATCAGAGTTTTTACAAATAGAGGTCCCAAAATCTACATGAAAATATAAAGTTTGAATGATAACAGTTTAGCCATCTTCAAGTCCGTGCCACTCCGTGCCATAAGGTGCTCAGTTACCTGAGATAAACATGCTAAAAAGTCAACACAAATGTTGAGTGAAATTCATAGGTTTATGTTAAACAGTTTGAATACAAGTTCAATAGTAGGTTACGTTGTTATACACCCATAAGTGTAATAATTGCAATGAGTACAATTATTATAGAAAACAGTATTATTGCATCTAAGCTCATGGCACTCAAACTGACTAGTGTATATATCAATAATGATATATATAATGATAATGGCCCCCATGTAGGTAATTGCCATATACCTATGAGTTTCAAATTTAGTGTGTTTGGTTACCTATTCGGCTAACACAAACGGGATTCATCAACCCCGATAGGCCTATCCAGAATACTCGCGTTCACTCGCAAGTGATTAATGGTCCATGATGGTGGGGGTCTTTTGCATAAAGGGACTTAGACAACAGATGCAATAATATATCAGGATAGCATATATTTAGAAAACTCTTATATTCATGGTTTATAGCATGTATCCCCCTCGCGGGTTTATGAAACATTTAAAAGAGTTAAATGCGAGGCTATGAACTCACCTTAACAGGGGAAATCTGATTGATAGCAAAAGTATATCAACCTGGGGTAATATGTCAAGTCATAGTGTGATGGTTTATGTTTCAAAACTTCATAAAGTTTAACGTATTACTTTGATTTATTAATTTATGGAAGTATTGCATCACTGTTCGGGCTATCATAATCCAAAGGCCATGTAGTATCGTTTGAGAAGTTAGGGCACTTTAAATCGTAAACCCAGCAAACTCATCAAAAAAATACCCAAATGGAACCCCTCACATGAAATTCCCTAGTAACGTGATACGATAAGATTTTAAGTTTCTTCAAAAGCTAGTCGATGATAAGTTACGTTAATTATATAACGTAATTGTTTTATAATGCGTCAATCGTTGATTAATAACGATTAATGTGTCGGGTTTTAATAAAATCGGGTTTTATAATATTAATATATATTTTTATAATTTATACAAAAATATTATATTATATATTTTTAAGTTTGCAAAAATGGCAATATATACCCTCGATTTATAAACTTTTACAAGTTTAGTCCTTTATATGTAAAGTATATATAATTTAAACCTTTAAATTTGAAACTTGGTAAGATAGGTCCTTATAGTTATAACTTTAGAAAAATGACATTTTCAGCTCCTTTAGTTATAAATTTCAGAAAGTTACGATATATACCCTTTGCATGGAAATAATTTACAAATCAAGTCCAAAAAGCCATGCAAGCTTATTTTAGGATTCCAAATGATATTTGCAGATTATAGATTATTAGAATAAGCAAAAATAAGATATTTTAACGTAATAAAAGTTTAGAAAAAAGATTTGTTAGCTAGAAGATCAAAACGGGTCGTTTTTAGGGTTTTAATCAAAAACGCATAGGTTTGAGGATTCAAGGCTTTAACAAGAGTTCATATAGGATCTAATAGAGCTTATGATAGGTCTAATACAGATTATGAGCTTATTGAAAAAGATTTTGAGCTTACTTGAGCTAAAACGGGTCGAAATGGGGTTTTCAGGTTCGTACGCGTAGAAACGACTTCAGGGGCTCCTTCCTTTTGATTTCTTGGCTTCTATTCTGATCTCAGGACCTTATACTTCTTCCTTGGCTGAGCTAGAACTCCATTTGTGTTTGTAATGAAGATTTGAGGTGTGTTTGAATGGGTGTGAATGTTTCGGCTTTATATAGGGCTTGAAACCCTTGGTGCCTAAGTTTTCTTGGTGGCTAAGGGTCAAGGGCTATAGAGTGGTGATTAAGGGATTCTAGGTGATAAGTATTGAGGGCTATAAGGGTAGCTAAGCAAGGTGGGGGTGTTGGAGGGGGTTCGGCTACATAGGAGTGACAAAGAGGTGATCATGCAACTTGGTGACTAAGGTAGGTGATGGAGGTGGTTACTAGGCTGCTTGGTGATGTGGTGGTGATGTCATAGAGGTGCTTGAGGTTTTAGGGTGCTAGCTTAAGTTGAAAATAGGTCAAAATGAAGTAAAAGGGGGTGTCGGGTTGGTTCTTGGTTCGGTTTAGGGTTTTTATTTTTAAATTCAAGTTAGGGTTAAGGTTTAAGATAGTTTAGGGTTTAGGATTAGTGTTAGGATTAAGGTTTAGGGTTTAGGATTAAGGTTTAGGGCTTAGTTTTAAGGTTTAGAGTTTAGTTTTAGGTTTAAAGTAAAATTAGTGTTTTAGGGTTTCGTTTAGGGTTTAGGAGTCATGCATTAAGTGTTTGTACCTTGTGTTAGAGTGGTGGTAAGAAACTAAAGTGATTTAGGAGGTAAAATGACCTAGTTTGGTTTTCTTGCATTATTGACTTGTACATTGATCTTAAATGAGTTGTACATTGACTTGGAGGGAAATTATATTTCAAATGTTATGCATTGTATACTTGTACACATGCTTGAAGGTTTGCACGTTCCTTTTATATGTATACATTACATATAATTAGGGTTTTGATGTAAACGTTAACGTTTAATGCTTGTTTTGATATAACATTTTGAAAAGTACGTTAAATGGATAATGTACTTGGTAAAAATGATATTAAGATATAGACTTGACATATTAGGATGTTTACATGATATAAACATAGATATAGATGGCATTGGTGGAGGTTGCGTGAGCTCGTTTACTTTAGAGATGCAAGTTACGTTGCATAATGAGATAAAGCAAAAATTTCCCTGTAAAAAGGTGGTATATATATAATAGATGGATATTACAGTGCATCTAATTTAATAGATGGGTAACGGCAAATTACTTTTACGTTAATTAAACGCGTTTATAAAAGAGATTTTATATAAACAAGTTATAAAATTCTGCTAAATATATAAAGTTTATTATTTTTCACTGATATTCACTTAATTTTAGGTTACTAAAACAATTCGGACCATAAATTTTTCAATTGTTAATAACGGATGAAGTTATGAATTACGCGAGATTTATATAACTTAACATGTATAAAAATACTTTAATTGTCAAAACTTTTTTTTATAAAAGTTACTGTTCATCTCAGATTTATACATTTTGAAAACATCATTAATATGATAGAACTTTTAATAACAAAGACGTGCTCGAAAGAATCGCTAAAAACGGAGCTATAACGAATAAAATACGACATTTACGGGTTTTACGATAACTAAAACTATAAAAATAATTTTATAAACTGGTGTGAACAGTAAAAAGTACTGTTCACTAGAGGACATGAAATACAAAAATGTCATATTTTGATACGTCGTCTTAATACGAAACGGGGCTTTAAAACGAAGAAATTGTGTCGTTTTTACTATCGAACTATTTATAAACGTTTTAACTTTATTAACATGATTTCACTAAAACGATTAGATGGTGATTGAGCTATATAGAATTGTATATGGTAGTAGTTACTCAAAGTGATTAGTACTTATACGACCTATATTGGATTAGGTTGCATTCGATCATTACCGTGACGCATTTTCTGTGATATACTTGATATACGCTCACTCAAGGTGAGTTCATAGCCCCACGTTTTACATGATTTTGTTTTACAAGTTTTTGGGGTGAGAAACATTCATTGTTTTACAATTGGACACAAGTGGATACTTTTACTTTATGATTACGTGTTGCCTAAGTAGCGATAACCCTAGTTGAGCCCATTATCATGAACTGTCAATTACTGGATTGTGAGCGCGAATGTTATGAATAGATCTATTGGGATTGACATCCCCGTTCGGGTGATTAGCTATCACTGGACAAACGAACGTATACCATGTCGAACATAGGATGTTGCGGGTTAGAACATCAACATGGGCAATGTAGGCAATTTATATTATATACATTCATGTCGAGCTCCAGTGTCATGAGCTTAGGGCAACGTAATTACATTTAAATGATGTCTGCATCTGTTGCATTATCATACACTTGGGAAATCTTATGGTCCTTCATATCCGATTTATCTAATAAACCTATGAATTTCACCAAAAATTATTGGTTGACTTTTTAAAGCAATGTTTTTCAGGAGGTCAATAATCACGAGGTGCAAGGGATACATTGGTGGTTTTGATTTGGATATCATGCATTAAAGATTTTGTCGCATTACATTTTGTATATCTCTTATGGGCTAGAAATCTTTGTATTTTGAACAAGTGAAGTTCTGGGCTTATGTAACAAATACTTTGTTAAATCCAAATGTATCGGTTTTGATACGACTTTTTGGTCGTTTTTATTATATCTTGGTGTTATTGATCATGAAGTAAAGCACGGCACGGACCCTTATTCGCTCCGACCAATTTGGGAGTGTTACCTCTATCGTAAACAAAAGTTTTGAAAAGAAATTCGTTAGCTAGAAATCAAAAAACGGGTCGTTTTTAGTATTTTAACCAAAAACACATGGGTTTGAGGATTCTAGGCTTCAAACAAGAGTTTATATATGATATTAAGAGTATTATAAACATTCTAAAACAGATTATGAGCTTATTTAACAATATTTTGAGCTTACTTGAGCTAAAATGGGTCAAAATGGGGCTTTTGGGGTCGTACGCTTAGAAATGACTTCAAGGGCTTTCTTCTCTTAATTCTTGGCTTCAATTATGAACTTAGGGACTTCTCTAGATCTTCCTTGGTCTGACTTAGAACTCCATTTGAGTGTATGATTAAATTTGAGGTGTGATTGAAAGGGTTGCTTGGATTCGGCTTATATAGGGCTCAAAAAGCCTTAGTGCCTAAGTTTTGGTGTTTGATTAGTGTCCTAGCTATATTAGGTGCTTCATGGCAGCTATGATGATGAGTATTACAAGCTAGGATAGTAGGAATGAATGGTGGAAGGCTATGGAGGGAGCTAGGGTGATGACTAGGGGTTTTGAAGACTTGGTGGCCAAGTTGGATGACAAGGTGGTGATGGAGGTGCTTGTAAGGTGTTGAAGTAATGGTGATGTGGCGGTGAGGTCATGGTGATGAAGGTGGTGGTGAGTCATGGAGGAGCTTGAGGTGTTTATTTAGTTTATACATGGTTGTTTTTGGACAGCCAACATCAGTCCTGGTAATTTGGTTGCCATTTACAAACCGTAACTCCGATGAAGCTCAAACCAGTGAGCATGGTTAGATATTTGAGTCCTCTAAAACTTTTTGTTTTATATATTTAGGGGTTACTATACAAAAATTTAGAGATAACAACCATTTACTACAGGTGTGTAGAATATGCGTACTTTTGCCATTTCGGCTATAACTAATTAATTCGATATCGAATCGGGTTGAGTCCACCGGAAAAATGATCACAAGACATAGGGCTACAACCTAGTATTTTTAATCAATACCCAAAGCCTATTTATTTTTCCCAGATCCTATGTTTTATCAACGGATAAATTTCTCAAAATTCATGAACTAGTTATAGGATGTATATGGGTTTGCTAGGGTTTTTGTGGTTTAAGGTTTAGGTTTTAGGGTTAGTATAGGAGCTGAGATTAGAGAAGGAAAATTGTTTAAATATGATGTATTGTGTGCTTGTAAAGTTAGCTGCTAAGAGGTGGTACGAAAATCCTTAAGGATTTTGGAGGAAATGAGCTAGTTTGAATTTATGCTTTATTCGCTTGTATATTGAGCTCAATTGAGTTGTACTTTGATTTAGGAGGTAAAATGTGATTTAAATATTATGAATTGATCACTTGTACACATTCTTAAAGGCTTGTACATTTGCTTTGACATGAAATTAGGGTTTTTGGAATAAACGTTAACGTATAATGCTTGTTTTGATGTAACGTTGTAAAATGGTACGTTAAAGAATAATGTACTTGGTATAAATGATAATTAGATATAGACTTGACATTTATGATGTTGACATTGTATGAACATTGATATAGATGGCATTGGTAGAGGTTGCGTGAGCTCGTTTACTTTAAAGATGCAAGTTACGTTGCATAATGAGATAAAGCAAAAGTTTTCCTGTAAAAAGGTGGTATATAATAGATGGATATTATAGTGCATCTAATTTAATAGATGGATATTACAGTTCGTCTAATTTAATAGATGGATATTACAGTATATCTAATTTAATAGATGGATATTCCATTGATGAAAATTACGGGTTTTTGTCTTCTATTGGTGAAAAATTTAGGGTTGTTTAAAAAGTGGTTTAGAATCACCATACACTTTCTTTTCCCTGGCCCACAGTATATGTCCTTTCCCACATTTGTCCTTTTGAAGGCTACTGTTGTTTCTGGTTGTTACTTGAAGTGTCATCAAGCTTCCTTTTGTTTTCAGCCTGACGGTCAGCTAAACTACGGATCTTCTTATCCATTAGTTCAGTGGCAAACTCAATTGCATCTTGCATTGTCTTTGGCTTAGAAGCCATCACACTTCCCTGAATCATGTCAAGAAGTCCTCTGACATACTTCTCGACCTCATCTTTCCTCGAAAACATTTCGGAATACTTTAGGCCAACTCTTGGAAACGTTGGTTATAGCTCAACACATCAGTACCTTTGACTTTTAGATTCCATAGTTCAATTTCCAGCTTTTTGATCTCGCCTCTTGGGCAATATTTATCAGTCATCATCTTCTTCAATATTTTCCATGGCATGCCATATGCAGCATCATGACCAACAGTCTTGACGTGGGAATTCCACCACGTCAGAGCATTTCCAAGAAGAGTGAAAGAAGCAAACTTGATCTGGCACCCGACGGTGCAGTTTCTAATATGGAATACAAACTCTATCTTTTCAAACCACTAAGTTAAACTAACAACTCCTTTAGTACCCTTGTAATTAAGGGGTTGGCATTTTAAGAAGTTAGTGTAAGTGCGCTCACGAGCAGCTCGCTCTATCCTTCTGCTACTTCCAGAATCATGGCTATCATCGCCATTTCCACTGCTTCTATGTGCTTCATATTCAGCCAAAGCATCAGCAATGCCTTGGGCTATTAGTACCTTAATGGCAGCACCGGTCATAGGTGTGGTGGTGGTGGTGGTTCTCTTTGGCGGCATTTTCTTCAAATCACAAGAAAATATAATACACGTTAGATTTCATACAATCATAAAGCGGACATTGACATATGCATAATAAATAAAATGAGATCACATCACACAGTGAAATATACAACTAAAGTGAGATCAACAATGGCATAAATAAATCGACATTCATACATAACAATATCGATAATCATACATGATAGTTTAGTTACAACATGATCAGTACAGATGAGATACAAAATGAAAATACGGTCCTAAGGCAATGCTAGCTGGGAGTTACCCATAATACTTAGCATGTCATACAAGATAGCTAAATGATGACAAGAGATCCCTACAGCCTACTAGATGGGAGTTACCTATATAACTTAGTAGGCTGTGCAGGATAGCTAACAAACGGTACAATACTAACAGCTACTACCAGCATCAGCTGGTCCACCCTAACCTCCTGCCTCTGCATTGCGTACAAGCTCTCTGAACCTGTCGTGCTCGTGCTGAATGTCGCTCGTCAGTCTGTCCTCATCTTTAATCCTTTGCCTCTGTAGTACATCGACATCCTCTGGTAAAGCTCTAATCTGGGCCTTCATAGCCTGGACCTACTCTTAGGGGGAAAGGGTGGGGGGGGGAAAAAACATCTTGCTGTTCAGGAAATAACAGCCTCATGCTTATAAGAAGAATCCATCAAGCGAAAGTACCTCCTCTCTCTCGTTAATAAAGAAACTTGAGCTCTTAGCAACGCCTGGTCATCCTGTGCGTCCTCACAACGCACCTGGATCTCATGAGTCTCATGCCCTTGAGTAGTAGCAAGGTATGTAACCCTCTCATTAACCTCCCTTACGGCGGTCATCGCTTTCTACTCAAAAGCTATGGTATAGCTCCACAGTATCAATAAATCCATAGTCAACCCTATGGGCTAGAGTATGTCCAGCCTGCCTAGCAGTAGCAGCTGACGAACTCTCCCCAACCTCAAACCTACCAGTAGGAGCAGTGAAATGAGCTCTCTTCTGAAGCAGCATGTATGCCTCGGGGAAAGATCATCTCTATGAGCATGATGAGGTGTGATTTTATACACAATTTCAGGGTCATTTAACCCCCTGAATCAAGAAAATATGCCCAGATTATGTGCTTAATTGTTCGGTTTTATGTTTTTAGCACTTGGATGGAATTTGGAGGAAATATATGTGACTTGGGCTCATTTAGAGAAGAAACGGACAAGATTACAGACCTTACCACCATACTATCTTGAAAGAAAATCCAAACAGTGGTGAGGACGGCTTCGCAACTCCTACGACGGCGTCAAAGATTCAAGGCGACGCGTCAGGAATCTCATGACGGCGTCAGAACAAAGACTGAATAAAGAAACCCTAGAAGATTCAGATAAAGATGATCATTCAACTGTAGCGAACGAAGTACTTGATATTGTTTTGATTCATAACTCCATGCGAACTCGATTCTGACGATTCAACACCCACGCCGATCGCAGCAAGAAATCTACACCTAGAAAAATTGATGACGGCAACGGACATCGGGATTTTCTTCGATGACCGTAGATTGCCAACCTAGGGTTTTCTATAATTATAGCATTCATAACTTCATCTTTTATATGCACCAACCCATAAGTCCGATTCTAGGGTTTAGGTAGGTGTTTTTCCAGCAGCTAAGAAGACGTAATTCATTCCATAAACATCTTGTAATGGTTTGATTATCACTTATATCTTAATTCATGTCTTCAATTCCTTTTGTTGATTATGATTTCTCTTGTTTGAGTATGCTTGGATAATTCATCTAGTATTTATTTGGGTATGCATGAAACTTGTCATTAGTTGATTAGATCTTGGTGTTTGAAATAGATTCAATGAGTATAATTGATTATAGTTTATAATTCTTGTTTTCTATTGCTTTTTGTTGATGGATGTGCACGTTTTTGCATCTAGTATAACTAGCCATAAAGATATTAAAATTGGCTTCGTCGTCTAGGGAAACGCAGTGTGTAGAAAGGATACCATCAGTAACAGTCTTCATACTACCTTACCCCTAATATGGTTGATCCCTCTTAAGTGTTTTAATGCGTGTAATGTACCCTTAGGGGCCTTGTAATAGTCTTCATTGTACCTTACTTGTACGGGGGTTTTTGCCATAACGGAACTATTTCATAGTCGGCGGGTTCGTGTGATTGTTCATGAAGTAGGAAATGATTTTTTTTTTTTTTTTTTTTTTTTTTTTTTTTTTTTTTCTTTTCTTACACATTACATCTCAAGTGTGACAAAGCATAGGTAGAATCAATAGCTAGCAAGTAGTAGGTGCATCCCAGGTGAATACGCTTCGTTGTATAATTGTTTTCTAGTTTACTTTATTGCAATTAGAGTAGTCATTAGCTAAATCAAAACCCCTTCAAACCCGAGATTTTACTTGCTTTCATAAAACATAAAAATACAAAAATAATCTCCCTTCAATCCTTAGACCTTAGTGAACATTCATCCGGGCCTCTTCAGTGCTATTCCCTATAGAGGAAACGTTAACAACCCCGAGTCTGGCTATAC
Source organism: Tanacetum coccineum (assembly GCA_026074375.1). Classification (NCBI taxonomy): domain Eukaryota; kingdom Viridiplantae; phylum Streptophyta; class Magnoliopsida; order Asterales; family Asteraceae; genus Tanacetum; species Tanacetum coccineum. The sequence goes on from BQNB010120989.1 coordinate 17,993, forward strand.
TATGCTACAATGATTAGGTACACTGCCTAGGGAGTTGTAAAACTTCTTATGAAGTCTTCGCAACCTCCACATCAAGTTTTTGGCACCGCTGCGTGGGGAATACCGTAGGTTTTGGATTTTATCTAGCTTAGGTATAGTCACAAGATTCCTATCAAGTGAGATTTAATTTCTTGTCAATTAGCTTTCTCGTAGTCTATCTTTTCTTTGTTCCTTTTGTTTGGTAAATCACTCTTTCGTTCACATCATGAATGTATGAAAAGAACACACCATAGAAAACCACCCAACACACCCTTTCAAAACCCACCCTTTTCATTCCAAAGATATACCTTGATGTTCCAACAACATCAAGATGAATCTCTCTATGATGCATGGACTCGTTTCAAAAACTTAATCCAAAGAGTCCCTCATCATGGCTTCAAATTATGGTCCCTGGCTTAATTCTTTTGTGATCATGTTAATAGATATACTCAAATAGACCTTGAATATGTAGCAGGTGGGAACCTTAGGAGATTAAGTGCTGAAGAAGCATGGGAAACCATTGAGGATTGTGTCCAATGCGATAAACAGTGGAAAAACCTAACTAGCACTATTTCTGACCAAACAATAGCAAATTTGAAAACTCAATTAGTTAAGAATGAAGTGGTTAGAGTTAAGATACCTAAGTTAATGGCATGGTTAGATGATGAGCCTATAAGAGATCTAAATACGATGGAAGATAAGGTGGATAATTCAAGCCCACAAAGTACCCCACAAGTCCTCCCATCATTTAAGGTATACACACCGCCCGTGACTCACCCGAAAGAAGTTGAAGAGACCATATGAATCCCGATGGAGGTGGAACCTTTGGACCATATAAAACTAGAGGATCTAAGCTTGGACACTAGCACTCATGACCTCTTTCTTAGTTCTAAGGGATTTCCTGGTGTTGATGAACTGGAGCCTCAACACCAGTAATTGTTAAGTATGGTCACATCGATCATATAACTAACCCTCACCCTTTGCAGCACTCATTTTTAGTGCAGGAACACCCCTAGTAAAACCCACCGAGCCTATCCTTTTTGTTACGGTTCTCATAATTTACTTTGTTTCTATATCACTAATGAAGAGCATTGTCACCTTAAACAAATTGTTACACCCAAATTGCCTTAGCCTTCCTTATATGTACTCCTTTTTAGTACATTATTATTTTAACCAAGTTAATAATTTTTAGTACACGATTGCTAAGTCCTTAACCTTTGAATAGTGTTTTGGGGATGATTGTAATTCATTGTAGTATTATTTTTTGGAAGAAATGGAAGAAAAGTTAAGTCAATACCCCATATATTAGTTAGATGATCCCCCATGTATATTGAACCCCTCACATTGGGTCATTGGTTAGATTGTAAATACCGTAGTATGTAAAAAGCTCAAGTGTAGGGTACTTTGTAAAACCCCAATGTACTGATGTATATTTTAAATCAATATATATAATATATAAAGTAATTATAATAAAAAATAATCTATATAAATAAATATAAATATATAGTATTAAATATAAAAAAATATATTTATATATATAAAACATATAACATGTCATAATAAGATAAGACAAAACCTTTAGTAATACTCCCATTACTCGTCATTTTTGATCTAAATTAATGAAAACAAAAAATTTAGCAACCAAATGATCAAATCATTTTTATTAAAGTTATGGAGGTAAATTTCCCTCTAACTTTTCTCATCTACATATTGCTAAAATATATTTTTTCATGGACACCATTTGAAATAAAATATTGAAAGCAAATTTCCAACCAAATGTTTTTATTGGAGACAATGAAATTCTTACTAATCAAATACAATATAAATTAAATTAAGTGTAGTAACAATTATGTCCAGAAAACACTTGGTAAAAGATAGAGCAATCAACCAGATCCTCAAATAAGAAGAACTTTAAAGATGAAGAACGTCATGCCATCTACGAGTCTTTATTGGAAGAAAGTGTTAACGGATAACTAAAAAGAGGATCCATAGGGGTCGTAGCAAATAAATTCGGTGCAAGTAATCGGAGTGTTAGTCGTATCTGTCATCAAGCGAAACTTCAAATCGGTAATGGTTTGATGGCTAATGTATCTTCAAACAAGTTGATGAGGTGTCATTTTACACACTTTTTTGACGTCGTTTAACCCCCTAAATCGTGCATTTATGCCCAAAATAGGTACTTAATCATTCATTTTCAGGTATTTAGCATTTGAAAGGCATTTAGAGGAAATACATGTGACTTGGGCTCATTTGGAGAAGAAACGGACAAGACTACGGACCTACACAAACATCTCTCAAGATCATGTTCTCAGGAGACGGCGTCACCAGTTCTACATGACGACGTCACAACCCACTTCGTGACGGCGTCACAACCTTTCATGACGGCGTCAGCTCGCACGACCCAGCCTAAGATCTAGAATATTCTCTTTCATGACAACGTCATGATTAAAACGCGACGCCGTCACAGCGATTTATCTATATATACAAATCCGTTTTTAGGGTTTTAAGTGTGTAACTTTAGAGTA
>BQNB010120990.1:1346-16283 GCA_026074375.1 Tanacetum coccineum
ATTTCAATATCTGATTGCTAGTATTGGAATGCTCAATCTTTAAAGTCCTGATTAAGAAAATGGTGAGGTAAAAGAATAGAGAGAATTAGTGAGATTAAAAACAGAAAGATAGATGTGTGATAAAAACAGATAGAGTGATTTGGTGAGTAAAATAATTAAGAGAATTTGTGAGCTAAAAAATAGAAAGGGAGTTAAATATAGCAAAAACAGACAGAAAGAATTGTGAGCTAAAAGAATTAAGAGAAATCAAAAATAGACAAAGAGATTTTGTGAGCTAAAATATTAATTTGATGATGAAAAAGATAATTAGAAAGGAATTGGAGTTAATGCTGGTGATTTAAAGTTAATATTGCTAGGCATAAACTTACTGCTGCTTGGGAAAGTTAATACTGCTAGGCATAACTTACTACTGCTGATTGTAAGTTAATGCTGCTAGGCTTAATTTACTATTGAGTTACTACTGCTAGGTTACTTACTACTGCTGATTGTAAGTTAATGCTGCTAGGCTTAATTTACTATTGAGTTACTACTGCTAGGTTACTTACTACTGCTAGTTGAAAGTTAATGCTGCTAGGCATAACTTACAACTGCTGGTGAACGATAATGCTGTTGAGGGTAGTTTCATAAATACTTCGATTAAGGGTTTCATTCAATCATTTAATCAATTTCAATCTTTCATATACTCTCTAATCAAAAACCCTAACTCAATTTTATCATTTATCATCAAAACCCAACACAATGACGACCCTACAGTTTGTTGATACTCATAATTTAGTTGCGTTTTTGGCTAAACCCGCTGAAAGTGAAGGGTTTAAACAAGTTGTTGATTTTCTAAATGCAAGTTCTATAAAGTATGCTTTAACCGGCAATCCTACTATATATACATCATGCATTGAACAATTCTGGTCTACTGTTAAGGCGAAAATGGTTAATAGGGAAGTTCAGTTACAAGCCCTAATGGATATAAAGAAGATTGTTGTTACTGAAGCATTTGTAAGAAGAGATCTTCAACTGGAAGATGCTAATGGTATTGATTGTCTGCCAAATGCTACAATTTTTGAACAGCTTACACTCATGGGGTATGAAAAACTTTCACAAAAGCTTACTTTCTATAAGGAATTCTTCTCTCCCTAATGGAAATTTCTTATCCATGCTATTTTGCAATGCCTAAGTGCTAAGACTACTGCATGGAATGAATTTAGTAGCACTATGGCCTCTGCAATTATATGTTTAGCCATAAACCAAAAGTTTAACTTTTCCAAGTATATTTTTGAAAGCATGGTGAAAAACTTGGATAGTGTTGGCAAATTCTTGATGTATCCAAGATTTGTGCAAGTATTTTTGGATAATCAACTGGAAGGAATGATAAATCACAACAGAATTTATATTGCACCATCTCACACAAAGAAGGTTTTTGCTAATATGAAGAGGCAAGGAAAGGACTTTTCTGGTAGAGTAACACCCTTGTTCTCAACTATGATAGTGCAAGCTCAACAGGAACAGGGTGAAGGTTCAAACATGCCAACTGATCCCCATCACACACCCACCATTATTCCACCATCAACATCACAACCTAAAAGGAAACAGAGGCCTAAGAAACCCAAGAGAAAGGACACTGAGATTCCTCAGTCTAGTGTTCATGTGAAGAATATAGTAGATGAGGCTGTCTATAAGGAGAGGGATGACAATTTAGAAAGGGCTACTGATATGTGAGAAATCACATATCCTTTCTATATCAAAAATGTCCCTAAAAAGATAAAATTTTGCATAAAATGCTTGTATATTGCTTGTTTTGTCTTTATGATTATGTAGGTACGGATAGTGCAAGTATCACAAGAAAACGATCAAAGCCGGACAAACACGGACATGAGAACGGATAGAGTGCACAAGAGCCGGGGATTTGATAGCAAGAAGGGTCAAAAAGTCAACCCTTGGTCAACCATGGTCAACAAGTCAACTCTGGTCAAACTTATAAAGACAAAATTCCAAAATAACCAAAGCAACCTCTTGAAATTAAACCAAATTGCAAAAATAGCCCTTAAACCCTAACACCATTATCTTTTTATTAATAAAATATAACGGTCATTATCTACATATAAACCCAAAACCCATTTCATATAAACCGGCCCATACACCCTAACCCATGGTCAAATCCCAAACACTTGGGTCAAACAAAGATATAAAAAGAAAGAAAAGGTGTGGGAATTCATTTTTACTGTTCATCTCCTTCTTTGTTTTACCTCCCGTCAAAATCAAAGGGTAAATTGAAATTGAGGACGTGGCTCTATGATTCGTTTCCATTCATGTTTTTTGTGTTTTTAAGCTCAATTCAACCCCGTTTTGTTCTAGTTTTCTTTAAACTTACTTTTTAGTCAATTAGAGTCTTTTAAAAGAGAAAAATTCATTTTAGGTTTAATTTTGAAAATTTAGGGTTTTTAATCACCATTTATGGTTCCCGTTTTGCGTTTTTAGTTAAAGTTTAATTTCCCGTTATTAAAGTTAGGTTTAATTGTTCTTTAATTTTTTTAGAAAACAAATCTTCTTCGACACTCAACAAGAGTGACCTAGATTCAGAGACTACATTAACAGGTTTAATTTCATGATTTAGATTTTAGCATTTATTTAGCTTATTCATGTAGCTTAATTCTTTGTTTACCTTGTGCTTAATCATGTTCATATTGTTTAGATAGTTTAAAGTTAAAATGTCTTTAAGCTGTATTAGTTAGAAACATTAAGGTTCAATTTAGTTGTTAGATTCTGTCATATAGTATAGTAGGATAGCTGACAAAGTAGCTTATTTTTACTAATAAGCTGTAGGTTTAAGAGTTAAAATAGCTTTAATAGTTTAGTTATAGTAAGAGTAGATATAAAGTTTTAGCTGTTTTAGTGTTTAAATAGTTTTTAAGTCAAAATTAGTTTAGACAGCTTAAGTAAAGTGGTGTTTGGATTAAGCTAAATTTGACTCTAAAAGTCAACAAAACTCTGTCATAGCCTTTTACATAGTTGAGTTTAACAAAGTAATGAAGATTTAAACAGGTTTTAGAACTTAGTTTGTAGAGATTCAAATTTTAGAGTTTAAAAAGATAATCAAACAACGGACAGTTTTAAGCTAAATTAGATTTAGAGTTTAATGTCTCAAAAGCAATTTAGAGTTCACTTTTGAATAATATAGGTTGAGATACATTTAGTTAACTTGTGTATGAGTTTTGAAGAAGAAGTTTAGCCTGCATTTGAGCATTTAGCCAAGTGCATCAGCATTAGCATCAGCAGCAACAGTTAATGTTGCTGTTGCTTATAATCTTTTAAGCTACTTTTTAGATTTCATAGTTAAGAGTTAGGATTTAGTTTTTAGCACTTATAGTACTCCATTAGTTTTAACAAAATTCATCATTTAGATTTCATTTTAAGCTTTTAAGTTTAGCTTATTTTTCCTGCAAAAAGTAGTGTAGCAGTTCACTAGAGTCTAGCTTATTTTCTTATTGGTTTCTTATTTCTAGTTGAAATTTTTAGAAATCTTTTATCTAGGTTTGCTTAATAACCTTAGGATAGCTTATTGCTAAAATTTTAGCTTTCAAGGATTACAAATAAGCTTTTTAGCTTATTAGAAAAAGCTTAAAAACAGTTATAAGCTGAAACTTTTTTTTTTACAAAAAACTTGTTTTTTTTTTTTAAAGACCCATTTTTCTTGTTATTCTTGTTAAAACTTAGCTTATTTCTTGTTAGATATACTTAGTACACATCTTAGGGTGTTTATAGCTTCTTTTAGTTTTCACTTTCATGTAGTAATAAGCTAGAAATAAGCCATTAACTAGAAAAGTTAGTTAAAGCCTTGTTTCTGTAACAGATTTTAAAATGCTTATTTTCTAGCTTATTCAGTTGATAAAAGTAGCAAGTGCCTTTGTTAAAGTTGTAGAGAATAAGCTCTTCTATAACTTTGTAGTTTTAAGTTTTAGTTGATTCTCACTTTTTAGATAAGCCAAAATAAGCTGAATCGCGAGGTCTATTTTGTATTTTCTAAATAGTTTAGGGTTAATCATTTTAACTAAAGTGTAAATTCCCAATAAGTTTACTCCGCCTACCCTTTACTTTCGTTTGTGACATTTCCTACCCTGTCTTTTTAGGTAAAAATAAAATAGTTTTAATATTTTTAATTTTAGTTTTATAAAATTAGGTTTAGGATTTTAATTGATAAAATTAGTGCTCAATTAGTTTATAAAAATTAGGGCTTTTTGTTCCATTTGATTTCTGCACCTTTCTAGTATATAAAAACCATTTTTCCTTATTTTTCCAGTTTAATTTGTATTTTCTAGGAATTAAAATTTGTTTTAGAATTTTTGTCTTAGTAAATCATAGAAAACTAGTAAAATAGTGAAATTTTTGATTCTTTTTGTGAAAATTTTCTTTTTAAATCTAGTATTTTTGAAAAATAAAAGTAAAATTTTAGTGATAATTCTTAGAAAAAGTTTATTTTTGTTAATTCATTTTTCTTTAAAAATTCATAAAAAATTCAAAAATAGTTTAAAAATTCCAATTCTTTTTCTTTAAAATTTTTCTTTTTTAAATTTGTGATTTTTAGGAATTAAATTTGTTATTAGAAGTGCTTTAGATTTTAAATTCTCGTTTTAGCTCACGTTTTTAATTCACATTTGTTAATTTTTCATGCTAGTTAATTGATTTAGTTTCTTTTAATCCGTTTCTATTAGATAAAGTGGGCTATTAAATTTGTAGTATAATTTCAAAAGCAAAAATCCTTTTAACATTTTAACTCGAATCCGAATTATCACCAAATCTCAATTCACGACTTCTTCGAGGAATTTACGACTCGTGTATTAATTACTTTCCTAAGTGATTAATTACTTACGGTATCTTGGTTTGTGAAAGTTTGCACTATAGAGATATATACTATACTTATCAATGAAACCAATTTTTGGCGCCGTTGCCGGGAAGACGTGGTACGTTTTTTTAGAATTTTACGTTGAATAAGAAAAATTTTGAAGACGCTTCCATTGGAAGTGATTTTTGCTATTTTTGTATAAAAATATAAAAAGTTCATTAATTCGATTCCTATCGAATTAGTAAAAAGAAAAAAAAAATAAACAAATTTGGATACTAGCTATCCATCTTTAAACCATTCCAATAAAACACAAAACAATCGTGATTTACTTGCGAGGTCGCCGGACCTTTAAGTTTACAAACTATTAAGGTTGCGTTTTTAAGGAAAAGTGATAGCTATTGCTAAAGGAAGTCATTGCGGCTCGCTAAGCTTTTCCGCTCGCTTGTGCGTATCTTGGAGACTTATCGTGAAGCTTGTAATTAACGGTTACCAAAAATAGTTTTTCTTTTCCTTCCTAATAAATACTAAAAAAATTTAATTTCCCCCAAAAAAGAATCTTCTCAATCTCAAATTCTTTAATTATCTTATGTATTATTCGGAAAAGCTAAAAATATTCTTCTTATTCCTCTTATTTGTTTAATTCTCATTTTCCTTATCCTCGATAATGTTTAATTCTTATGGCGCCTAATCGTTCAAAATCCCTTTATGCAATCAAAGAATGTTCAACTTGTGGAAGTTGGTACACTAAAGAATGTTGTTCGATAGGAAATCTTAATGACCAGATCATTGTTCCCGTGCCCAACTCTTCTCTGCATTGTGCGGTGTGTGGAACCCCGGTCGATGGTCCGTATTGTCATGGATGTACTCTTGTACGAAAGAAATTCGATGAAGATTTGCTTGCGTATTGTGTTGATAATGGAGTTTTCCAAAACTTTCAAGATACTTCCGAGTCATCCAATGGACACTTACCTCCAAACGTCTGTTAATGCTCCTCGGAGAGCTCAAGCGTTGTTTGATTCAAGCCCCCGGTGTAAATATTTCACCAAATCCTCACAATCGACCATAATTTGTTGTTATCGAGTGAGGTGATTCCATAAATGGAATATTTTGTCAACAATTGCATTTGTGAATCTTGTGGAAAGGTGTTCATTTCTGTTTACAATTGTCCACCAAAAGATCCGATCATTTCTGAGCTGGAACCGTGCTATAATCGAAATTTTGATTATTCCCACATGATTCACAAACTTTCACAAAAAAAACAAAAAAATTATCTTTGTAATGTTTTGTGAAAACTGTGGGGGACCTCATGAGACTTACCAATGTCAGCCGATGAACCAAGAGTATTTTAATTCTCATTCTTCCGGTTTCGACCAATTTCAACCCCCGCAGTTTTCCGATGTTTATCAGACTCCTCCGGTAACAAGTATGAAAATGCTACATGCTCAAACGGATCTTATAGAAGCTATGCAAGATTTCTTGAAGAAAGTCTGACACATACCTCATAATGAAAAGAGCATCAAAGATATTGCTTGCTGAGGAGAATTTTTAAGATCAAGCAAGTTGTGGAAGAAGAGCAAAACTCAACCAGAGTTATTTAGCAAGAATTGTTGAAAGTCTTCTTAAGGATTTACAAATCCTTAATGAAATTCAACCACTAAGGCAAGAAATTTCTAACCAAATCCAGAAAGATCAAGAAGAGAAGAGTATTGCGGAACTGCTTGCTGAGGAGAGACTTCAAAAAGCTAATCAAGCCTTAAATGAAAGTCAATCTCCTCAAGAAATGAGAATCCAAGATTTGGAGATTCAGAAGCAACATTTAGTGTTGAAGAGATGAAAGATGGTATGATTGATTTAGGAATAAGAGATATGAAAGGGGAGATCGATTTGATTATAGAAGGGAATGTGAAGATAAGTTTTTATGAGCCTTAAAGGATAAGTCAATGTCTAAGCATTGGAAATGCGGAATAATCTACAAGAAGCAGAAGAGCTTAGAGGAGTCTGAAGCTAGAGCTCGAAGTCAGAAGATTATCATTGACGATGATGACGATATTTGGGGATTTTATGCGGTTCATCCGAATACGATACACACTTTCGTTTCGCAAAACGTAGAGCCTAAGGATTCACTCATAATGGGCGACGGGCAATTATCACTACTCGGAAACTGGAGACATTTAGTGTTGAGTCCCTTGTTCAAACCCCAAGTGAGTCCGATGAAATTTAGGTTTGGGGGAAGTGTAATTTGTTCGACATCAATGATTCCTATTACGAGAAGTCCACGAGTAGACTTGCTCATCTTGCTCCGATTTCGCCAGAAATCGTTGAAGCTTGTGTCGATGACGATGATACCGACGACGATGACGATTATGATGACGATTTTTATGATTGTGTTGATATTGAGGAGGACGGAGGAGAGATTGATCTCGACATTTCTAAGATCGTTGACATTTCTCTTCGGAGATAATTAGTCACTAGTTATCTTTTAATTGAAAAAATTACGCTTTTAGTCTTCTTCCTCCTTATTCCATTTCTTCCTATATTTTGACCCTCATACTACTATCCCCGTTGTGGATGCTTGATTTGCTTTTAGAGGAGGGGATGTGCCTTAGTTTTCTCGGATGACTCGATACTAGGGGTATTCGAGACAAGTACCGAGACTCGGGGGAGGACACTACTTCTATTGATGATTTACCCCTTGATGACTCGATGATTTTCCCCGAGTACGAGTCATTTACTTTTGATGACGAACCCGTGATGGCTGAAGTAATGATTTTGACGAAATTAACACAAGTGAACTTTCTTACCCGGGTATAGGTGAAAATGTTGTTTTAGATGAAGAGGAAGATACCTTCACATTCACTACCCGATCTTTTCTACCATTTGTCACCTATCCCGAGGTTTTACCCACATCTTACTCCACGGGGAGTGAAGATAAAAATTTTAAACCGGGTATTTTTGATAATGTGCTTACGAGGAAGAGTTCTTTAACTCTTGATGTTTTTGACCCACTCCACCCACCCTTAATGGACTTTCATGTTACCAAAGCATTTTTCGGGTTCACATTTTCTCTCTTGAAAATCTTTTCTAAAAAGTTTTTGATACCCGAATTCAAAATATGTACGGTATATCTTTCATACTTAGTTTGGGGAGGTTTCCACCCTATGTGAATTTCGTTCACTCTCATAATTATCTCTCTTAATGAACCTAGTTTGGGGAAATGAGTCAAGCTAGGGGACTCGTTAATAAACAAGCGCTTCGTGGGAGGCACCCCATGCTTATCCTTTTATTTTCTTTTCATATTTTCTTTGCTTCCCCAAGGACAAATCAATTCAGGGGCGAGTATAGCTTGTACTTGGTGAACAAAAACAAAGCCGTTTTAGAGATATTTTTGAGCTAACAATGTAAAAAATGAGAGGAAGCTTGTTCTTTTTCGTTCTTGTTGGTTGTTTTGTGTTATTTGTCTAGGTTTTCAGGATTTTGGAAGATTCATGGTTCAATATTGTGGAAGAACAAAGCAATGCCCACAATTTCCATTGATGGTCTCCAATTTTCTCTTCATAAAGTGGGAAATCTCTTATCCTTGTCTTTATCGAACTAACATCTATTCTTTTGGGCATGTCTTGAATTTTTCGTTAAGATCCTTTTTGACCCTTCTATTTTTAAACTTTGAGGGCGGGGGGGACATTAAAGTTTCATTTTAGTTTGGGGAAGGATATCTTCGATATTGACTTGCATTTCGCGCAACCTTGTTTGAATCTTTTTGAATTACCTTTTTGTGAAAAAGTGGAATTTTTAAATTTTTGCTTACAAGAGAAGCTCAATAGAAGCTTAGTTTGGGGAAAAACACCACTTTTTGGTAATCCGTTCGGTGAGAAATAGGAGTTAATTTAACTTGACCGGGTGAAAATGGGCCTAGCTAGTTCACTTCAACCTACCTTTTGTGGGGCCAAAGCACTTTCACTAATCACTATTGCGTTGATTTAAAATGTGGAAGAATAAGAGATGATGTAGTTAACATATAAGTGCTATTTGTTTAATCAGGTTTATTTGGAAACCTAAATGCTTATATGAATGATTTGTGTCTTTCTTACTCCCACAAGCTCTTAACCACACCTAACATACGTGCTCTTTTTAATTTAACTAAGTCAATCAACTGTCTTTAGTAAAAGTCTTACATTTTGAAAATAATTCATTTTATTGGTAAGTAAGATTTTGGTTTCAAAATTTATATGTTGATTTCTCTAAAGTGAAAATTTTCCATTCCATCAAAAATATTAATTATAAAAGAATGCCTCAATGATGCATTTCTAATGCAAAAGCATTATTTTTCGTGCCAATGAAGCATTCGCAAAAATAGAATAATAAAAGCTATATATAGTTTTTAATCGTTGGCGTATCCATGTTGAGAGAGAGACTCGGATGGGGTCGCAACTAAGGGTTAAAACTATGTACGTGGAATCAAGGTTCGTAGGCATTCATCACTGGGGAGCGCATCCTAGGTGATGATTGCAACTAAGGGACTTTGTATTCTAAGCTTTGTAGAAAAAGGTGTTGTCGCGATAACCACAAAACGTTAGCAGCGGAGGTGGGGTTTCGAACTATAATACCGGTTGTTGATGCGATATCCTATTTGGGAGAAAGGCCTAAGTAGGGGTTCGAACTAAGAACAACATTCCTATTGAAAAAAAGAATAATTTATAAGTACATGGAAAATAAAAGAATGGTTAAAAATTTCATTTTCTCAAATCAATTTATAAGTTTTGTTTCCGAATCTCTTTTAGCTTTGAGTCGAGATTTATCTATGTTATTAACATTTAAGCTCACAAGGCTTGAGTTTTAAAGCTTAGATGGATTTCAACTATAAGATAAGAGATCTATGGTTAAGTGAAAGAGTGCACACATCTTAAAATCATTATTTATTCTTGGGAGTGAAAAGTCCAAGTTATAAGTATAGAGCTTAACCATTAGGACTTATATGACAATGTCTTGTGTTAATAATTTTGTTTAGTCTAGTGAAAAGTCAAGGAAGGACGAATGCTTCCTCTTTTGTGCTCTATAATCGGGAGTACCTATTTCAATGAGCATAAAAGTTGCAAAGTTGACATATGATGCATTAATGGTGGTTCCTGAGATAAAATGTTGAGATAAAGCGTAAGTTGTTTTAAAAGGGTGTGATTTCATAAAAAGGTGAAAAACAAGGCATTTTGGAAAAACTTGTTAGTTTACAAAAGTGTACACTTGATAAAATTGCGTGAGGACACGGCAATCCTTTAGTTTGGGGAATTTTGATAAATGCTTAATTTTATATATAAATTACCCGGGATTTTGCCAAATAAAAGCCAAGAAAATGCCAAAAGGATAGAAAAATGTGTGCTTTTGTGTCTATTGTGCAGGAAAGGATAATAAAGACAAAAGTGAGCAAAATCAGTCAAAACCGACAAGAACAAGAAAAAAGGCAAGACAAGAGTGAAGAATGAAAGCCAAAATCAAAGCCGGATCAGCCCGATACAGCAAGAAAAGAAAGCCAATGAAAGTCAAAGGACCAATGTTGACAAGTTTTCAAAGATCAAGGGCTCATTTGAATGTTTTAAGTTCAAGGGACCAAAGTTGCAAAAAGATAAAAGTTGGTTATTAAAAGGAAAGAGGAAGTTATCAACTACAAGGGGCTAATTATGTCAAGTTCGAAAGTTGTTTTTACACTACATCTCAAAGTTAGAAACGGAGGGGCCATTTTTGCAACATTTCCAAACATTCAAAACACAACACGCGGGGAAAATTTCTATAACACCTATCAATGATTTTCTCAACAACTTTTCCCGCCAATTTCGCTAACAACCCAACTTCACAAATTTCCCTTTTCCCGCTCCTTTACAGCACCCAACCTCGTATTTTAATCATAACCACATCATTTTGCCCATGTGTAAACCCCTGATTGGATCGAACACCTCATCAATATCATCAAACGGCTAGAAATGAATCAAAAATGATCAAGGGCTGAGATGGAATGGAAGATTCGAGAATTCTTCACCCCTCTTCTTCAATTCTCTATAAATAGGACCTATAGGGTTCATTTTTCAGGTTGTTGTGTGTGTTTTAATTTTCAGTTTGTAATTTCCTCGATTTTAAGCATTTTCTCTTGTGTTTTCTAAATTCAGTTTTAAATACTTGTACCTTTGTTATTTCAGCTTGTACGTAATCAATTTGAGTAATAACATTCAGTTTCTAAGCTTCTTTGTTCTTTGATTTCAATATTAATCTGTTTTCATTCAATAAGCTCTCAATAAGCTCTTTTGAGCTTATTCCTGTTCATAAGCTCAAATTTAGTTAAAATTTTGTTTTCAGTCATTCATTTACTCATTTAGATCCATTTACATCAAAGTCATGATCACTTGAGTGCATTTGAGTTCATTTTGGAAGCAACAAGGAGTAATAAGCTCTTAGAAGCTTATTGAGCTTTAAGCTCAGGTTTAGAGGCTAGGGAGCCATTAAGTGCATGATTGTGAGCCACTCACTCTACAAGAGTGGCTAAGTGCTGAGACTACATAAATCTCAGGTTTCAATTTCTCAAGTTCATTACAGCTTATTCATTTAGCTTATTTCAATACTTCTGTTTTTCCTTATGCTTAAATCCTGTTTCATTTAGTTTAGTTAGTTTATAGATGTTATAGCTTTAAGCTGTTTTAGTTTGAAATCAAGTTAGGTTTCACTTTTAAATTCTGTCATAGTAAGTAGTATCAGCTAGTAGAGAAAGTAGCTAATTCTCTCTAATAAGCTGTAGATTTTATAGCTCAAATAGCTTAAGTAGGTTAAATTTAGAGTAAGTAGATAAAAGGAATTAGCTATTTTAGTTTTAAATCAGCTTTTGAGATTACTATAGTTTAGACAGTTTCAATAAGGGAGTGTTTGGATTTAGGCTATTTTGACTTTTAAAGTCAACACTAGTTTGTCAATTTACTTCATTTAGCTGAGTTAGATCATGTTATAAAGTTTTAAAAAGTTTTTAGAAGTTAGTGTGTAGAATTACAAAGTTTAGAGTTTAAAAAGTTTACATTTGCACCAGGGCAGTTTTGAGAGATAAGTGTTTTTAGATTTAAAGACATTCATAGCAATTTAGAGGTAATTTTGTGTTAGTGAACATTTATATGCATGTAATGAGTTAGTTAAGTAGTTTTCAAGTAGAAACTAAGCCTGCACTATTGTTTCTTTGCAAGTTGCATCAGCAACAACAGGTTAAATCTGTTGTTGCTTATCACATTTCTAAATCCTTTTTAGCATTAGTAAAAAGGAGTTAGGACTAGGTTTTTAGCAATTTAAAAGTTCCTCATTAGCTTATTACATTTCATCATTTAGTTTTCAAATTTAAGCATTTAAACTAGCTTGAATTCACCTGCCAAAGTAGTATAGCAGCACTTTTGATTCCTAGCTCATTTTCTTATTGATTTCTTATTTTTAGTTGGAATTTTTAGAAATCTTTTATCTAGATTGATTCAATGTCAACAGCATAGCTTATAGTCAAAATTTTAGCTTCTAAGGTTTAGAAATAAGCAGTTTAGCTTATTTGAAAAAGCTTATCTCAGTTTAAGCAAAAAGTTGCACTTCTTCAGTTCAATTTTCTTGTTAATTTTGTTAAAGCTTAACTAATTTTTGTTTAGATATCCTTAGGTTACATCTTAATCTACATAGAGCTTCTTTTAGTTTTCAATTTCATATAGTAATAAGCTAGAAATAAGCCAAAATCTAAAAAGATAGTTAAACCCCTACTTTCTGTGAACAGTAGCAAAAAGCTTATTTTCCAGCTTATTCTTTTGTTAAAAGTAGATATTGCCTTTATTAAAGTTGTTAAGAATAAGCTCTTTAACAAGTTTGTAGTTTTAAGTTTTAGCTGAAATTCACTTTTTCAATAAGCCAAAATAAGCTAGATCGCAGGGTTTGTTTTGTATTTTCTAGAAGTATAGGGGCAACCGTTTTCACAGAGTGTAATTTTCACCAGTTACCCCGCCTACCTCCTTTTTTTCCTTATTATCATTTTTCTACCCTGTCGTTATTTGAAATAAAATAGAATTAAATTTTTTAATAATAGTTTTAATAAAATTAGGGTTTAGGTGTAATTGACATAATTAGTGTTTCAAATTTTTTGGTTTTTAATAAATTTAGGCTTTTGTGCCATTATTATTTCTGACTTTTGTGAGCTTTTTAAAAACCATTTTTCCTTATTTTTCCAGTTAAATTTGTATTTTCTAGGAATTAAAATAGATTTTAGTTAATTTCTTTTTCTTAGAAAAATCATAAAAAATAGAAAAATAGTTGAAATTTTTTGATTCTTTTTGTGAAAATTTTCTTTTTAAATCTAGTATTTTTGAAAAATAAAAGTAAAATTTTAGTGATAATTTTTAGAAAAAGTTTATTTTTGTTAATTCATTAATCTTTGAAAATTCATAAAAAATTCAAAAATAGTTAAAAAATTCCAATTCTTTTTCCTAAAATTTTCTTTTTAAATTTGTGATTTTTAGGTATAAAGTTTGCTAAAAGTCGTGCCTTAGATTTTAAATTCCATTTTAGCTCGCATTTTACTTTGTCAATTTAAATTTCGAGCTAGTTAATTGTTTTTAATTCGTGCTATTATATTTGTAGTATAATCAAAAGTTCAAAAATCCTTTATCAATCTTAACTCGAATCCGAATTATTCCAAATTCTCAATTCACGATTTCGTTGGGACACGACCCGAGTAGTACAATACTTCCCGGATAAAAATATTTGTGTTTTCTTTAGTGAGATTTTTACCTTATATTTCTCTTGTTTGAGAAGTATTTTGGAAAGAAATTTTCACGGGATTAATACTATACGTATATAAATTTGTTTTTCTACACCAAATTTTGGCGCCGTTGCCGGGGAAGTCGTGAACGATTGTTGAAGAATATTCGTTGAAGTAGAGTTTCGAAGATCCTTCCTTTGGAAGTTATTTTGTTATTTTTTGTATAAAAAATATAAAAAGTTCATTAATTCGATTCCTATCGAATTAGTAAAAAAATATATATATATATAAATAAACATTTGGATACTAGCTATCCATCTTAAACCATTCCAAAAAAACAACAAAACAAATCGTGAAGTACTTGCGAGGTACGACGGACCTTTAAGTTTACAAACTATAAGGTGAGTTTAAGGAAAAGTGATAGCTACTCTCTAAGTAGTCATTGCGGCTCGCTAAGCTTTTCCGCTCACTTGTGCGTAATCTTGGAGACTTATCGTGAAGCTTGTAATAAACGATTACTTTTCTAAATCGATTTCCTTGTCCATGTATTTATTTTCTTTTTCTTTGGATTCCTTTTTGAAAACTGTTAATGTTTACAATAACGATTCCTTTTCCTTGGCTTGTTTTGAAAGATTTTGTTTAAGTGAGTTAATTTCTTGCTTAAGTGCACACCTATTCCGAATCATGTCATCCATTTGTGAATCAATTAATTTTTCACGACTGCTCAAATCAACATTTTGTCTTTGTTCAAAATACGATGTCTCTTGCACACTTTGATTAAGCATATTATCATTTTGATATGTGTCATGTTGTGGTACCTTAGATAGGACGACTGAACTGTAACTTGAGAGATTGGCCATTAGAACCGCTTTTGCAGAAGAGATATCATCACAGTCAGAATCATAAGCATCTAGATCATCTGTATGGAAAGCAGCATTGTGTATGATTGTTGGTTGATTATCTTGACCATCTGTAATTCCGAGATCTACTAGAAATGCTAGCTGCTCCTCATCCAATACCTGATCAGATTCCTATGCCTGAACCAACAACATTTTTCCTTAAACCATGCAGAATTCCTTGGCCTCTTGGGTGTGAGTCCCAAACAATAGATCTTCTTAGCTTGTTAAGGCTTAGTTAACTTGAATAGATTCAAACTAACTATATGAGAAACAATGATTATGAATACTACAAGTTATGCGGAATCTAACTTGTAATACTAAGAAGAACAATGTATACTAAACTTTGAATATATATTGATTGCAAGTATTCTGCCTAGGTTACAGAATAACTAACTATGAAAACTTGATATGAAAACGTATATCTCCAACTATGCCGTAGGGTTCCTTTTATACAC
>BQNB010120991.1:0-19127 GCA_026074375.1 Tanacetum coccineum
TTTTGTCGACTTTCCGCTTACCCGACCCATGTGGAAACTTCAATAAAGCTATGTAAATGATATTTGAGTATTTGGGAACACTCCAAATGAGGTTTAGACTTAGATAGGAGCAAAAACGAATCCTTTTATTTTTCAACAAAACGCCAACTTAAATCTTCTATTAAACGCTTATAGCCAAGGCCGAAACTTCTTTCTAAACCTAGTATGATCATATTTTCAACATACCAACAAGCAAAAGTATTCATTTGACCTTAATCCGGATTTACGATGATCTTAATCATGTAACGGCCATTACTTCCATATTGGTCAAACCAAGTTAAATGTCACTTTGTGTAAATGCATCCTTTCCCGTCATGGGATATGCTTTTACTTATGATGCAAAACACTTATCTTGTTTGCATCAAAATGATTAATGATCAAATACATTGTTACTCGGATTTACAATTGATCCTAATCATTTAACGGATTTGACTCCCTTATTGGTCAAACTAAGTCATAGGTCACTTTACGTAAACGTGTCCTTTCTCGTTATGGGATATGCTTTGCTTAAGATGCAAAGCACTTAGCTTGTTTGCATCAAGATGATTAGTGATCAAATCCATTGTTAATTATTATGGATTAAAGTCTAAATGACTAATTGAGTTTGTGGTATTTGGAAATTAATCATACTTTGACTTTTCTCATTTCCTTACCCATAAATGTTTTACAAACTCACATGTATTCCTCACATGTACAAGATGACTTACAAACTCCCACACCTCTTCTACACAATCCTACACCCAATCTTTCCTACTCATTTGTTACCTATTCTTCCCAACAAATGATTATATCCTTCACACACTCTAAACACTTCTTTCTTAAACCTTCTCATAATCACACTTGCCTAGTCTTTTCTCTCTTATTGGCTATGTGATTATAAACCTAAATCAATCCTTTGATTTCATCCTAAACTCTTCTTTCACATTAAACTTTCCTAAATAATACCCACATGGGGACAACTCGACATTCACTTACACTGATGTTAACTCTCTTTGTACTGCTTGAACCTTTGGTTCCCTTCATTACCTTACATTGGCTCCCGACACATCCCATCAAAACATTCTTCACCATATATCCACTTTTTACCTTCTTCCTTACAATATTTGAATTTCACACACACACACACACACACACACACACACACACACACACACACACTAACACAAAAAACTATCATTAATCACCATTGTATAGACTACATCAAGCTCCTAGAGCTTGGTATGAAACCTTGTCAACATATCTGTTGGACAATGGGTTTCAAAGAGGGAAAATTGACAAGACCTTATTCATAAAAAGGCACAAAGGTGATATTTTTCTGGTCCAAGTTTATGTGGATGATATCATCTTTGGTTCAACAAAGAAGGAGCTATGTAACACATTTGAGAAGTTTCAGATGAGTTCTATAGGAGAACTTACATTCTTCTTAGGATTACAAGTGCAACAGAAGAAGGATGGCATATTTATTAGTCAAGATAAATATGTTGTTGAAATTTTAAAGAAATTTGGGTTTACAGAAGTCAAGACTGCAAGCACACCAATGGAAACTCAAAAGCCTCTGCTCAAGGATGAAGATGGTAAAGAAGTGGATGTTCATATGTATAGGTCAATGATTGGTTCATTGATGTATCTTACCTCTTCAAGACCTGACATCATGTTTGCAGTGTGTGCCTGTGCTAGATACCAAGTCAATCCAAAGGTTTCACACCTTCATGCTGTGAAAAGGATTTTTAGGTATTTAAAAGGTCAACCAAAATTGGGCATTTGGTATCCAAAAGATTCTCCTTTTGATTTGGTAGCATACACTGATAGTGATTATGCTAGAGCAAGCTTGGATATGAAGTCTACAATAGGAGGTTGTCAATTCCTTGGATGTAGATTAATATCATGGCAGTGCAAGAAACAGACAGTGGTTGCAAATTCCACAACAGAAGCTGAGTATGTGGCTGCTTCAAGTTGCTGTGGACAAGTGCTTTAGATTCAGAATCAACTACTTGATTATGGGTACAATTTTATGCATACCAAGATCTTTATTAACTGTAAGAATACTATTTGCATAATTAAAAATCCTGTTTTTCATTCAAAAACAAAGCATATAGAGATCAGACATCATTTTATTAGAGATTGCAATAAAAAGAAGTTGATTCAAATGGTCAAAATCCATACTGACAAGAATGTTACAAATTTGCTTATAAAAGCTTTTGATGTAAGTAGATTTCAATATTTGATTGATAGTATTGGAATGTTAAATCTTTAAAGTCCTTTATCTCTTTAAGTTTTTGTAGAGTTTTGTATGAATTGTTATTCATGTCATTAAAAAATTTTGCTGTTAAGTATAATTATTACTGCTTGTTATACTTAATACTGCTGAGTTTCTACTGTTAGTTATACTTAATATTGTTAGGTATAATTAATACTGTGATAATTGTGAAAATTGCTATGGCTTGTGTTTTCTTTGTTTTTGGGCTAACATTTTGCAGGAAAAGCAAAGAAAAGTGTAAGATTAATGATGGGAAAGCTGTTTGGAATGGAATTAAAGTTAATACTGGTGACTCAAAGTTAATGCTGCTAGGCATAACTTACTATTGCTGAGGTACTACTACTGGGTTGTTAAGGGTATTTTTCATAAATACTTCGATTAAATTGATTTCAATCAATCAATCAATCAATCAAATAATCGATTTCATTCTTTCAAATACTCTCTGATTACAAACCCTACCTCAATTTTATCATCCATTATCAAACCCAACACAAATGACGACTCTAAAGTTTGCAGATACTCATAATATGGTCGCGTTTTTGTTTAAACCCTACAGAGAGTGATGGGTTTAAACAAATTGTGGATTTTTTGAATACACACCCTGTAAGGTATGCACTAACGATTAATCCTACTATATATATATTTCTTGCATTAAAAATATGGTCTACTGTCATGGCCAAAACTATTAATAGGGAAGAACAGTTACATGCCCTAGTAGATGGCAAGAAGATAATCATCACTGAATCATCTGTTAGAAGAGATCTTTAACTAGCAGATGAGGAAGGTGTTGATTGTTTACCAAATTCTACCATTTTTGAACAACTTACATTGATGGGGTATGCGAAAATTCACAAAAACTAACTTTTTATAAACCATTCTTTTCCCCACAATGGAAATTTCTAATTCATACTATTTTACAGTGTCTAAGTCCAAAGACTACTGCTTGGAATGAGTTTAGTAGTACTATGGCATCTGCCATTATCTGCTTAGCTACAAACCAGAAATTCAATTTTTAAAAATTCATTTTTGAAAGTATGATTAGAAACTTGGATAATTTGTCTGGCAAATTTTTGATGTATCCAAAGTTTGTACAAATATTTTTGGATCAACAACTTGATGGGATGTCAACTCATAAGAGAATATATATTGCACCCTCTCACACTAAAAATATTTTTTTAAATATGAGAAGGGTAGGCAAAGGTTTTTCTGGTAGAGTAACACCTTTATTTCAAACAATGGTGGTACAAAACCAATCATAATTGGGTGAAGGTTCAGCAATTCCAACTGATCCCAATTACACACCCACCATTATTCAACCTTAAAAGACACAAAAACCTAGGAAGCCTAAAAGAAAGGATACTCAGGTACCTCAGTCTAGTAATCCTAGTGAAAATGTTGCATATGAGGCTGTCCATAAGGAGTTGGGTGACAGTTTGGTGAGGGCTGCCACTACTGCTTCTAGCTTAGAAGCAGAGCAGGACAGTGGTAACATCAATAAGACCCAATCCAAGGTAACACCTAATGAATCTAGTTCCCTAGGAACTACTTCAGGTGGTGGTCCTAGATGCTAAGAAACCATAGGGGATACTATTTCTCAAACTAGGTTTGAGAATGTATCTAAACGTTCCTATGATTCACTACTCGTAAGAGGTAACACACTTCGAAGTGATGAGGATAGACTTATACTTGATGAATTAATGACACTATGTACCACTTTACAAAACAGGGTTCTTGATTTGGAGAAGACAAAGACCACTCAAGATAATGAGATTGCTAGTTTGAAAAGGAGGGTCAAGAAGCTTGAAAAGAAAAATAGGTCAAGAACTCATAAGCTGAAGAGATTATACAAAGTTGGTTTGACTGCTAGGGTAGAATCCTCTGGTGATGAAGAAAGTTTGGGTAAGGATGCATCCAAACAGGGGAGGATTGATGCTATTAATGCAGATAAAGAAATTACCCTGGTTAGTGTTCAAAATATGGATGAAGAGATGATTGATATGAATGTTTTAGATGGTGAGGAGGTGTTTGTTGCAAAACAAGAAGTTGTTGTTAATAAGGAAAATGATGAAGTTAATGTTGTTAAAGAAGTAGTTGAAGTTATTAGTGATGCTGGTAATGTAGTTAGTACTGCTGGTGCTGCAACAACTGTTAGTGTTGCTACAATAACTACTGAGGATGATGGTGATATTACTTTGGCTCAAGCACTTGTAGAAATGAAAAGTACAAAACCCAAGAACAAAGGGGTTGTTATACAAGAGCTGGGTGAATCTACAACAACAATATCTTCACAACTATCTTCACAATAATCACATGACAAAGGTAAAGGGATATTGATAGAATCTGAGAAGCCTATGAAAAAGAAAGATCTAATCAGGCTTGATGAAGAAGCGGCTTTAAAATTAAAAGCTGAATTTGATGAAGAAGAAAGACTTGCAAGAGATAAAGTTGAAAAAGAAAAAGAAGCCAATATTGCCTTGATTGAAACATAGGATGATATACAGGCAAAGATTGATGCTAATCATCAATTGGCTAAAAGATTGCAAGCACAAGAACAAGAAGAGTTGTCTGTTGAAGAAAAGGCTACATTATTTCAACAACTCTCAGAGAAAAGAAGAAAGTATTTTGCACCTAAAAGAGCAAAAGAGAAAAGAAACAAACCACTAACAAAAGCTCAACAGAGAAAGATAATGTTAGATATTAGAAAAAGACTCGGTCACCTCGTGTATTTTATCGTTTATTGTTGCTCTTAGTTAAGTAGTTAAAGTATAATGTTCGGTAATGGGTCAGGTAGTAAACCCAATGTGTTAGCCCTTTATCAAGGCCTTAGGCCAGTTTGTATTGTCACTATATAAGCCTCTTCCATGCCATGGAAGATGTGGGTTAGTCATTTTATTTATACAAGTTTACTTTCTCACTCTAGAAAGCTCTACCTCACTTTCTCTCTCTAGAACTTGGCTAATCCTCTAGTCATTCAATTGTGTTATGATTTCTAATATCACTACAGATAATGTGTACTTACCTAAAGAACATGGAAGGATACAAGCTCCAAGATTTAAAGTTGAAAGAGTTTGATTCTATCCAAGAGATGTTTGACAAAGTATTCAAAAGGGTTAATACATTTGAAGACTTTAGAACAGAGTTGGTGGAAGGCAAAGAAAAGAGAGCAAGAATAGAGCTGATACCAGAAAATGCAAAGAAGCAAAAGATAGAAGATGACAAAGAAACAACAAAGCTTAAACAGTGTTTGGAAATCATTCTAGATGAAGAAGAGGTAACAATGGATGTTATACCTTTAGCTGTTAAGTCTCCAAGTATTGTTGGCTGGAAGATTCATAAAAAAAGAAGAAAAAGCTATTATCAAATAATGAGAGCTGATGGAAAGTCTCAAATGTACATGATTTTTAGTCATATGCTTAAAAGTTTTGACAGACAAGATTTGGAAGATTTGTACAAGTTGGTAAAAGCTAAATATGAGTCAACAAGACCAGTAGAAGACTTGGATTTGTTATTATGGGATGATTTGAAAACAATGTTTGAACCACATGTAGAAGATAGAGTATGGAGGAATCAACAAGATTACCATGTATTGGGTTGGAAGTTGCATGACTGCTATGGCGTACATTCCTTGAGGATGCAACATATGCAAATTTATATGTTGGTAGAGAAGAAGTATCCTCTTGCACCACTCACACTTTTAATGATGTTGTAAAAGAAGCTTATAATCGATTATGAAAGTGAAATGGCTTATCAGCTTCTTAAATTCATCATAAAACAGCTTAAGAAGTAAAGAAGTGTTTGGAAGCATCCTCCTGGTGTTAATGAACCTTTAAATGAAGAAACTTGATGATTTTGAAGAAGAATATCAAGTTTAGGGGAGGATTATTAGGATTAAAAGTCTTATTAATGTTGTTTGAATTACTACTGCTCATGTTTGTGTTAATACCGCTTAGCTGGAGTTAGTACTGCTCAGAGACTTCAAAGAAAATATGCTAAGTGTTTACTACTTCTAGTACACAGTTAGTACTGCTAGTGAATATCAAGTTAATGCTACTAGTTAGTACTGCTTATATGATATGTATTAGTTGTTTATAGAAAAGATTTTAGATACTTAGGAAAGTATTCTAAACCGACTAGGTCTCTTTGTGTATAAAAGGAGGTCCTAGGGCATAGAGTTTGATATCATTCATCATCTTTTATATTTTTTTTTTCAATCTTTTGTAGGTTCAAGGTCTTTGTAACCCTAATACATTGAGAGTATTCGTATTATTATCATTAATAATATTGGAGCTTGTTTGTTGAATTATATTTTCATTGAATTACTGTTTCATTGATAATTCTTCTTAATATTAAAGATTAGATTCCGCATAATCTTTAATACATTCAAACAAAGTTTCTACTATAGTTGTGTTAGATTTATCTAATATAACTAAACCTTAAACGAGCTTAAGGAATTCGATCTATTAAAGTGAGATCAACACTTCTCAGCCGGCCGGCTGGCTGTTTGACATCCCTAAATTTTTTTTTTTACTTATAAACACTTAGACTTATTGAAAAATGCAATAAACTCAAATGGAAATATTTAAACCTATTACAATTCAACACATAAACAAGAAAACTATATTCTACCAACATGAAACAAATCATAATAGGAACAATACATTTACAAATTAAAAATAAATTAAAACAAACACGCAACTTTTATTAATCTAAACATCCTTAAACACTTATGCAAGCAAAATTAAAAAAAAGGTTAACACAAACTTATAAAAAGTATTGAAATGAAAAAAAATAAAAACTTTAACAGAACTGACCCAGCCGCTGGACTAGGCTTCTCAGCCACCCGGATGGCTGTGGCTTTCCCTTCGTCACGGCACGAGCCGGCCGGCTGGCTGTCGACTGGCTGAACCTGCAACCTTATAATCATTTTAAAAACACGAATTTTTAACAAAAACATATTTGTTACCAATTTATAATGATTAAAACATGAAAAGAACACAAGTCCTCGGCAACGGCACAAAAAACTTGATGCTTGGTAGCGAGTGCAAGTTTTACATTTATAATCACGACTAATTAAACTATTAAAAATGCATACGAGCAAGTATACTCGTTCATTCATAGTAAAATCAGGTAAGTCAAGTTTTTTCCATGGGACTTAGTAATAATCATTATATAATACCGGAATAAGCAAATAGGTTGTCACGATCCCTATTACCTCAAAGCAAACATCTTTAGACTCTTTCTTGGGAAAAACTAACTTGTGCGAAATTCAATTTCATTGATTTGATAGTTGATTTATTAGTTAAACTTGATTGTATGACTAACAAAAACATTGATATTATGGATTTGATCCATGATGTCTTTCACAATTCCACAAATATATGCTAAAATGATGGTGAACCCTTTCGGCCTATGAACACCAAACCTTCTAACCATTTTTAATCCAATTGCTATGAAAAACATGATTATGTTAAGTAATTTCAATGAGTCCTTTCGGCCTATACTCAAGTTTAAGATCAAACCAGCCTTTTTAAGCATGTTAAATATGAAACTTGACCGGAAATCCTTTTGGCCTATAAATCCATTTTTAGGTTTCATCAACATGTAATCCAACAAGTTATTACTCCAAACAATCACAATACAATTCATGATATTCAAGCATATAATCATAATCAACATATCATTTGCACAAGTATATCAAACACTACTCATAATTCATTTCATTAAACTCAAAACTCAATTCAAACATATTATTCATGACAGTAAAATATGTAAACTTTTTGGAAATATAAGAACAAGGATTATAACTAGCCAAATGATTACACAAAAAAGTCTAGACTTGGATTTAGAGCAATCCAAACGCCTCCAATCAACAAAGAATACCACTTCTCAAACACCAACAAGCAACCAAGATCAACACCCACGTTCTTGCTTTACTCTTGGAATTCTCAAAACTATTCTAGCTTTTTGGGAGAGTAATTAGGGTTTCTAAACCTTTGTCAAGGGTTATAGAAGTGTGTTTTAGGTCTAGGCCCCCTAATATGATTATATAGGCTAGGTGCGTGATTCTAGAGCAAGAAAACGAGCTTCCGGTAGTTATGGAGGGAATAATCAGCCTTGGAGGTTTATGGCACTTTAATTCTTCCATTATTACTAACTTTGTCACTGTCAAAAATGCCCAGCCGGGCGGCTGGGAATCTAGCCGGGTGGCTAGATTGCGTCATCCAGCCTTTGAGGCTCATTTCCAGCCTGGGCGGCCGAGGCTTCGCTATAAAACGTAAAGTGTTGTTTTCTTGAGCATTTTTCATTCTTTTTGCTTCCTTTTGGTTTGGGTTGGCCCATACAACTTATAAATAGATTAGATACTTGTATTTGGGCTGTAATGGGCCTCTAACCCTCTTATCCAAACTTAACTTGTCGGGAAATCTCTAAAAGTCATTTTCTTCATTTTTTTTAATTTTCTTGTCTTCTTCCACCATAGCTAACTACAAACATGTAAACTTCACTTTGCACAATATTAGCAACAAAAGTTCTGTAATTAACCAAATATTTCATATAAAAGCACAAATAATGCTCCCTAAAACAAACTCGATTTGAGCGTTATCAGCGTCCGCTGTCTACTTAACTGTTTTCTTGTTTGTACAGTTCTTTAATATTTTAAAGAAGGGGGGAGCCTTATCTGCACCTTTCGAAAGAAATCACTTTAATGCCTCCAACTTCTCATTGAGGCTTTGTATCTCCTTAACTGTTTTTGGTGGCTTTAGGTCAGAGATTGCCTTCACTTTTGAAGTGATGGTTTTGATTTCTTGTTTGGTGATGAGATGCCCCAGAAACGGTCCCTCTTTAACGCCAAAAGAACACTTCCTTGGATTAAGCTTCATGTAAATTGATCGAAACCTATTAAAGGTTTCTTGAATATCAACCAGTATGTCTTCTTTGAAGGCACTTTTTATTACCATATCATCGACGTGAACCTCAAGATTTTGTCCAATTTGATCGTTAAACATCTTGTCGATCAGTATTTGGTACATAGATCATGTAATTTTTAAACCGAAAGGCATCCTTCTGTAATAGAACACCCTTTTTCTAGTAAAAAATGGCATCTTCTCCACATCTCCTTCGGCCATCTGTATCTGATGATAGCCTTTATAAGCATCTAAAAAGTATTTCAGTCAAAATTCTGAGAGGGATTCTACTTTATAATTATCTTCTGGCAGAGGGTAGCAATCTTTGGGGCAAGCATTGTTTACATCTGTAAAGTCCACACACATTTTCCATTTTCCGTTATCTTTCTTTACCATGTCAGGATTTGACACCCACGTCTGGTATTTGACTTCTTGTAAGATATTGTCCTTCATAAGCTCCTTTACTTCTTTACAGATTGTTTCTTTCTGGTCTGATGCTAAACCTCTCTTCTTTTGTTTGACTTGCTCGATGTGCTTGTATTCATTCAACCTGTGTTCTATATTGAAAGGCTTCCCTTCTACCACAACAGTCGTTGGGATACCTATCATGTTAGCATAAGTCCACGTGAAGACGTCCGTATTAGATCTTAGAAGATCATGCAGTTTCCTTTTTATGCTGGTTAGTAGTTGTTTCCCTATGACAATCATTTGTTCTGGGTACTTGTCATTAACAACGATCCTTTCTTCTGCATCTACACAGCCGAGCACGCCCTTCGCAATTTCCAAAGGGGTTTCTTTGAGCTTCTTTTGTCTTTCTTCCACTTTGTTAGGCTCGTATGTTGAGAATACAATGCCAATTCCGCTGTGGGTATGGAATTTTATAGCCCCATGGATTGTAGACACCACGATACCTATCTTTTGCATAACAGTTCTTTCGAGTAGTAGGTTGTGTGGAAAATTGGACCTTACGATGACAAAGTTTAAGGTATATGTTCTTATGAGAGGGTTGTCTCCTATTGTGATTTCTAGAGGGACCTCCCCTAAAGGTCAAGATTGCTCTCCCAATAAACCAACGAGTAGGACTTTAGAGTCTAATATGAGTGATCTGATAGAAGGCTTCAATTTCAGGAAACACTGTTCATAGATGACTTTGCATGAACTGCCACTATCCATGTTACTCGGTTAACTCGCCTTCTAGATATTTAAGCTTTTATGATGACTGGATCAGAAGAATTATTGAAGCCTGAAACATGGGGGAATGTGATTTTTCAAGTTCTGCTGACGGGCTCTTCTACAGATTTTCTTTTTGAGGTGTGGCCTTCCCTATTTACCATGAGGATAGGGCTTCGGTTGGTGTTGTATCTTTTTCTCCCTTCTTCTACTCACCCAATTGAGTATCTAAAACTCTCGCATTTCCCTTCTTTATTCCATTTACAAGATTGGTGAGTTATGTTGATTTTACGACTTCTTTGATCCGGTTTCTCAGTTTTGACATTGATTAGTGTCATGCCCATGGTCTTCGTAGAAATGGAAATACTTAGACATATCGCGTGATCGTCTACTTCCGATTAAGCGAGGAGGTTGGTCACAGGTTTTTGCGACCTTCTCTGTTGCTAGAATTTCTCTCGGGCTCTTGGATAAATTAGAGCGTAGCCTGTGATTATGCCCATAGTATGGAGAGAACCTATCTCTATTTTTCTTCCCTTTATTGTTATCCCAAGAAGAACCTTTCTTAAATATATCGAAGCTCTCTCGGTGTTCATTTGGAGCTCCATTGTCGGCAACCTCTTTTGCTTCAATCCAAGTGTAAGTCTTCTCCATCAGACCCTTATAGGTAGTTGGGAGGTCTGTGAAGAGGAATTTCATAAGGCTTCTTGTCTCCAGTCCATGAACAAAGCCAAAAATGTGATGTTCTTTGTGTAAGCCCAAAATCTGTAAGGTATCATCCATATACCGAGTGACAAAAGCTCTAGTACTTTCTCCTTCTCTCTGATTGATATTATGTGCCGCTAGGTGTGTCTTCATGAACTTCTTTTGTTGTCTAAAATGTGACCAAAACTTCGCCTTCAAATCTTTATAGGTAATAATACTGCATGCTTTTTTACCATTCTACCATATTCGGGTGGAATCTTTGAGAGTATAGGTGAACATGTGGCAGGCCACGGGCATTGCCCATTTCTGCATACGAATAGCACCTTCAAAGAGGTGCAAATAGTTGTCGGGGTCTCCCTTTCCTTTGTAGGAGCCCAGATAAGAAGGCATCTTTAGTTCATCTTGTAGGGGATAATCCTCGATCCAGCGAACAAATGGGGTCACGCAGCAAGTAGAGTCTGGGAAAATGCCTTTAGGGCCATGGTTTGGATATGTGGGAGCGTTTGGTAGTGGATTGATGGTGATGACGTACCCTCCTCTCTGGCTCGAAGGCCTCCCTTTTGAGGCCAAAAGGGATTTACTCCCAATTGCACCTAGAAACCTTTGAATAGTTTCTAGTGGCATAAAATTATCTTCACGATGATTACCAGTATAGGATTCTGCCACGTGAAGCCCCACACCCTTCACGGTTTGTGTCTTCTACGAAACTAGGGCAGAGGTTAGAATTAGTCAAGTCAAAACCCACGTTCTCCCTCTCTACCAAGGCTTTCCTTCCAAAGTAGAGATCGTGGTACACTACCCCTGGAATCCACCTCAAATCATGAGACACCCCCACAATCACCAGTTTATGTCCAAAGCCTTGTTCTAGCTTATTTCATCACCTATAAATAGATGGAAAGGTCTTTAGGTTTGTTGGATGCTCTCAACACCTACTTACATACTTTACATATACTTATTACTCCCAAAAGCACATACTTACTCTCATGCCAGAGGTGATTCATAGGGACACCCTTTGCGCTTCACTTAACGTAGTATTTTCATTTTTGTTTTCACACGTTATCTATGGCTTGGAAATCAGACATTCACCCTCAAACTCTTTGATCCCCATCTAAGCCTGGTTGTGCCCATAATTGCATAATCAGTGGCGCCATCTGTGGGACCCGCTACAATTAGTCCTGTTAAAACTGAGTTAATAACCACCAAACCACTTAACCTACTTTCTCGGCATGACAAACAAGAGAGAAATAACATCACCAGGTTTTTCGACATTAACCCCTATACCCGGTCCAAACATGAACGATCTACCACCCATAACTGCCTCCACATTTACTTCCAAAACTACTGAAAATACGGCATTCACAATCGTGTATCCACTTCAACCAACCCTGATCCCATGATCAACCTTGCTTTTGTTAAGTCTAACTATGAAGTCCTCTAATCCCTCTTAAGGGAACGTAAGAAGTAGATGTGCAATAAAGACCTCCGCATTAAATTGGAATAATTAATAAGGAGTATGACGAAGAGAGGTAAATGGAACCAAAACCTACACGCATCAGGGAAACTACCCCAGTCCTCCATGCAAGGTCTCCAAGGGTCCGAAGACAAAAAGAAAGGGTGGTAGAGTTCGAAGATGCTCCAAACAGGGATGGGAGCAGGGTAGAAAGGAGCTCCAAAGGTAGAAGACCTTCGGAACAAAGGGCAGAAGACAGTAGGAATCAGGGAACAAATCTTCCTCCGTTCCTCGTAGCCTATTTAGGGAGGAACAGGAACGGTTAGTATTAGGAATTCAGTTTTTAGTGAAGTGACGATCATTATCGATCTCACAAACCTTTGTAATAGTTAGTCTATAATATGTAATAATTAGTAAGCTAATCGGGCCGACTTATAAAAAATCCAAGGAAAGCCCGACTCGGCCCATATCTTGTAAGTATATTAACCCTCTCCACACATGGATAGGGTATTGGTTGAATGCATTTATCTCATATTCATGTGTGTGTTTTTGGTGTATTCTCCCATCCACATCTCTCTCTAGCTTTCTCTCTCTAGTTCTATATTTGTGTGAAATCCATTTCCTTCAAATGGTATCACTCATCAAGGTTACGACTTGGGCCGTTTAGTGTTTGATTTATGGTTGTGTTTTTTAAGATTATTGCCGTGCTCCTTTCTTGATTTTTTTTCTTTATTCTGGGCTTAATTTTTCATTTCTCATATTGTTACACTTTAGGCTTTTGAATTCATAAGTTTATTTTGTGGGATAACAGATTCATTTCTTTTATGGGACTAATGATACCATAAATAATTTCTAGCAAATTTCAAATCTGACGTGGAGCCTACTTTCTAAATATTTTGCTTAATAAATAAGTTTGTTTAAGCTTATTGGTTACTATTATTTTTTGCCTTATATGACTTTGGGCTAAAGTCACATTTTCAAGTAGTTACTTTTCAAGATTTTTTTATATAGCTTTTTGTTTAGGCGTGTGTTTGGTTAGTAGCTTATTTGTTACCAAAATCTAAATTTCCTTTCATAAAAACCAAACTAGCATATAAAGGGCTTACGTGTGTAGCTTATTTAGGTTTAAACTGTTTATTTTATAGCTTTTTCGTGCTTATTTGGTCTTGGCTGAATCTTTTAAAGGAGTGTTTGGATTTAGCTTATTGGATAAAAAAAGGTCAACACTTTCTTGAATAAATCATATCTAGCATATTTAGGAGTATTCTGTCTAGCTTAATTTGGAGTAAAAACTACTTACTATATGCGTTTTAGAGCTTATTTGTATCACCTGAACTTTTAAAGGGTGTGTTTAGATTTGGCTTATTTGACCTCGTGAATTTAGGCCTTCTTTCAAAACTTGAACCAGCTTATTTTTTTATCATCTGTCATAGCTTATTTAGGTTTTTCTAAGATTGCTTAAAAGGTTTGATAGCTTATTTAAGTCTCGGTTTCGTTCAAAAAGTGGTTAGTTTTGTTAGCTTATTTCGTAAAAAAGCTTACATTTTTCTTGTTGAAACCTGTTAACATATAGAATTTGTAAGAGTTTTCGTAGCTTATCAAGGGGTCAAAAAGCTTATTCTAAGTGCTTGTTACTGGGTTTGTATGCTTCATTAAAAAAGTTTTTTTGTGGCTTATCCTTGTATTAAACTCAGCTTATTATAGTACTATTTAGGTTTTTCTTTAGTTTAAAACAACAAGCCTTAATCTTTCATTACCAATATTTAAGTAGCTTATTTGCTTGTTCCTAAAACTCATTCCATAACGTATTTGTGGTGATCTTCGTGGCTTTTTGTAGTATAAACAGCTTATTTTCGAGCTTATTTTTTTGGGTTTCTTATTAATTTGGTTGTACACGGTTTGCTACAAGACAAGGAACATCATCCCTATAATCTTGGATCTGTGTTGCGTTGTTCTAGCAAAAAGACAAGAAACAAGTACTGGAGGCGATTTATACCACGTAACATAGGCGATTTATACACAAGATTGGGGCGATTTATACCAAAGATAAGATTAGGGCGATTATACCAAAGCAAATTGGGGCGATTTATACATCTTTAAGGGGGCGATTTATACTCGAATCATAAGGGACGATTTATACGTATTTAGTTTGGGAGATTTATACCTCCTCTACTAAGCGATTCATACACCTTTGCATTAGGAGATTTATACAAGGTTAAACGAGTGTGTTTCAACGTGTTTTGGGTTTTTTGGTTTTGAGTGTCGGTTGTTCGCAGGTCTTCTAACTTATATCATTACGATCGTGGTCCTTCAACAATCATCGTAGTGTATTTATTTTTTATCGACGATAACCGTACACTCCGCGAGAAGCTAAACTCAATCGTTTCATTTTAAACTTTTTCAAACGAAGAAGAAAGAACAAAAGGAGGGAAAAGTTTGTTTTTATTAATACAATTCAACATTGACAACTTTGGTCCCTGGACTTAAAGACCCATACTCCATTCGTCCTTTGTTGGTTTGTTAACCCTTATTGTTGAAACAGTTTTGCATCGTCAGTCACTACAACTTTAACTAACAATCGTTAAGCATTTAACTTTGATTTCAATTACACCGTTAGTCCTTGTTTATGTTTTAATCAACTGTTAATCTTTTTATGTTGAACGTGTGGTAACCGTTAGCCCTTTTTAGCTCATAAATCGTTAACAAGAGTTCAAGTACTTCAAATACAAAAATGATTTCACCAACAACGATTCTATTTTCATGGTTTCTTCTTGATTTAGTAAAATCCAGCGAAATACTCATGTGTTTTTTTTCGGTTTAATCAAGACTTGTAAAATCTCATGAATTAGATTTTAATCTACTTAAGATCCTGAATTTGATTTCCCACATCAATTACATCAAAAAATTTAAGATGAATAAGAGAGTTTACAATCAACAATCACAGTCTGCAAGTGTTACTCATCAAGTTTCAATGTTTCATTCATAATCATCTCAAGTGATTCATCCTCAATCATCTCGAGTGATTCATCCACAATTATCTCAAGCACTAACAGTTTCTTTACAATCACAAACAGATCTTCTATAAGTTGATTCATGCCTTTTTGTATCATACTTTCTTCCAACTAATGATCCACTTGAATGCCTCAACAAAGTTATGGCATTCATGTGTGCCACACTAGCCTCAAGTTACCCATTAACCAACAATCAACTAGAGACTTTGTCAAATCCAATGAACCAAGTTGATATGCAAGGACAATAGACTCAGAGTTATGTGGGTAATTTCAAATGGTAATGATCATATAGTAAGGCGGTGTACTCAACCTACGAAGGTATGAAATTCTGCATGGTTCAATGATAAGATGCTGCTAGCACAAGTTCAGGAGGCATGAATTGCTTTGAGTGAGGAGACAGAGTTGATTCAATCCCAGGTGCTTACTCACTGACAACCAATCCTATCTCCCAACCAGATGGAATTGATTTATGTGACTCAGATTGTGATGATATCTTTACTGCAAAAGCGGTTATGACCAATCTCTCAAGTTATGGTTCAGACGTTCTCTCTGAGGTACCACATTCTGAAACCTATCAAAATGATATGGATAATCAAAGTGTGCAAGCGATGCAGAATTTTGAACAAACACTAGTTGTTGATTTTCCAGATAATGAGATAACAAGTGATAGCAATATTATTCCGTACTCTCAATATTTGTAAGAAACACAACAGGCAGCTGTTCAAGATACTAATTTGTATGCATAACAAGATTTAATGATTTTATATGTGATTGAACGAATGTCTGAACAAATGATTAATCATGTAAGTAATTAGGAAAAGGCTAATCAGGAAAAAAAATAATGAATCCTTAACCGCTAAGCTTGAGAGATATAAAGAATGAGTCAAAACTTTTGAATAGAGAATTAATATTGATTTAAGCACTCGTGAAAAAATGATCGATTCTCAAATGGATGATATGATTAAGGAAAAACTTGCACTTAAGCAGCAAATTGACTCATTTGAACAAAATCTTTCTAAACAAATCAAGGAAAATGTATCTTTATTGCAAACATTTATTGTTTTCAAAAATGAATTCAAAGAAAAAGAAAGTAAATATATAGACAAAGAGATTGATTTAGAAAAAAATTATGGAACTGGATAATATTGTTTTTAAAGTGGGTCAATCTGCTCAAATAACGCACATGTTAACAAAGCCATAAGTTTTTTATGATGACACTCACAAACAAGCTCTTGGTTCAGCGGATTAAGCCAATCTTGTATGATGGTAGCGTAATATCTAGTCAACATGCTATTATTCCTGTGATTGATGATGAAGAGACATTGATTTTAGAAGAAGTGAGTCAATCTAAAATGCTTGCAAAACAAAATGATCCAATTTCAAAAGAGAAGAAAATTAATACTAGTCCAATTAATTATGTTGAGTTAAATCGATTGTCTGAAGATTTTGGTAAACGTTTTGTTTCACAACAAGAATTGTCTGCTGAACAAGCTTTTTGGTTACAAACTTCACACCCTAATACTGACCAATCTGCTACTTCACCTATCAAAATTGAGGATCCTTTGGAACTTCCTAAGGTGAGCCTGGTTAATACAAGTCTTAAAAAGCTTAAGTACCATCTTGGCAAGTTTGACACCATGGTGAAAAAGCGGATTACACTTGATGCTATTATAGAAGGGGAAAGGGTTTTAAACACACAAAAAGGTTTTCAATGAAGAAGTCACTCCTTTTAAAAATTATTTACAAACATTAGTTAAAGATTTTGAAAATGGTCTTTTCAATGAACTTAATGAAGTAAAAACGGTGTTTAACCAAATGAAAGCTACTATTGATCAGTGTTATGTAGACAAGAAGTTGTTTGAAATTGAAAACAAAGAGTTAAAGCTTGAGAATGAACGTCTTTTATATCATATTATTTGTCAAGATGTTGTGAATATTCTAATGCATGCTGATGATAAATCTGTTAATGTGTTACCTGTGTAAAATACTTTTCTTGATGATAATATTGCTCTTGATATGATGAAAATGGAAATATCGTTTAATGGAGCTACTTGTATCTCAAGATCTGGTACATAAAGCTGTTAATTCTCTAGCTGTCATTAATGATTATCAAAGTATGCAAAAAAGTTATATTGAGGAATATGAGAGGAATTTAAAACTTGCAACTAAGATTTTACAAATGAATGAACTTTCAAAAACATGTTCCAGACTTGAACAACGGTGTATGTCTCTTGAATTAAAACTCCAACATAACAAAGAAAGTTTTCAAAATGACAAACCATGCAAAAATCGGGATGCTCCTGAGTTTTGTGAATTTTTCATAATAAATTAATTGAAAGCTCAACTACAAGCATAGGACACCACAATCAGCAACTTAAAAAACACATTCAAGAATTGAAAGGAAAAAGTGTGTCTGATTATAGTGAATCTGTAAATAAGTAAAAAGTGATTGCCCCAACAGTGCTTAAGTTAGATTTGGAACCACTCTCCTCAAACCTTAAAGATAATAGGGAAGCACATGTAGACTACATTAGGATCACTAAATAAAATGCTGACACTCTTCGTGATATAGTTGAACAAGCTAGAATCTTAAATCCTCTAGATAATGCGTTAGCTTATGCTTGTATGTACATGAAACAAATTCAAAAGTTATAACACCTCGTATTTTAGGACAATGTACGACGTTAATAAAGTCACCATTTATTTTTAGTATTGTACGCGTTTGTTTTTAATGGAAATCGTTAAGTTAAATCGCGTAAGCTAAAAATGATCAGTTAACGTAAATGGGCATCAAGCAATTTATTGTTTACGTCAAACAAGGGTTAAGAAATTATTTTGAGAATAATTATTAACTTTTCACAAGTTACTTTACAGGATACGTGAAAGTGTTTACGTTTCGCGATAAATGACAATTAGGTTTTCCCGGAAACCCTAAAAATTAACGTACGCTTCAACAAATACCTACGTTTATATACAATGATCAAAGTTTATAAAACTTTATGCATATGTATATATTTATACACATCTCATATGATTATGCAAGATAACAAATACTTTACAAAATACCAAGACTTTACAAAGTAAACTTTTAAATAAAAACTACACATTTACATTTAAATTACTTATATTTTCTTTTTGAAAATGCAAGTAAACATATAAAAGAAAAGAAAAAATAAGCTAGGGACATCATCCCTAAACTTCATGGGATGATTCCCATTAGAAGGAACCAAGAGACCAAGACTTTAGAGCCCTTGTTCTCTCCTTTCTTGTCCCCTTGAACCCACGCCCCAACCATGTCCCCCCTTTGAATTTCTTGGTCAAAGATAGCAACTAGCAAATATCTTATACCTTTTCCTATA
Organism: Tanacetum coccineum; assembly: GCA_026074375.1. Taxonomy (NCBI): domain Eukaryota; kingdom Viridiplantae; phylum Streptophyta; class Magnoliopsida; order Asterales; family Asteraceae; genus Tanacetum; species Tanacetum coccineum. The sequence goes on from BQNB010120991.1 coordinate 18,891, forward strand.
AATACATGCACTCTTAAGTAAACTTTTCATACACTTTCACTTATAAAAATCACACTCTTTTCTCCTTTTCTCTCTATAAGGCCACGGCTCAATAAGCCCTCATAAACAAACCATACAAAAATTTTCTACAATCCATTCAACCCTTTACACATCAATCCTAAGACACACTAAAGTGTTTACAAGCATTGAATCACCATTTGTAAGTAATAATCAAGAAAAGGAAGGCTAGGGCTTTTA
>BQNB010120992.1:0-20534 GCA_026074375.1 Tanacetum coccineum
CTAACAATTTTAGAAGTAAAATTTTAAAATGCCAATTAACTTGTAAACAATTCAACCCCTCTTCTAATTTCCACATGATTGATTGTTAAAATTTTAAGCATTGTTGTTGAAGGGGCGGTTCAGGAATAAACCATTGGGATGAAAACGATTAGGTAGGTTTGAAAATTTGTTTTGAGAATTTTGAGGTTGCCTCCACCTAAGGTTTGGGTGCATAGGTGTCACCAAGTTTGTTTTGCTCGGGTTTGAAAGTCAACCACTTGCCTCCCGCCTCGTTTGTATGCGAGGATGCGTAATCAACAAAATCTTGCTTTAGACTTTCCATACAATATTGAGTGTCGTGGGGACCACTACAGATCTCGCATGAAAAAGTGATCTTGTTCACTTGAACGGATGATTTAGGAGCACGATGAGCTTCCATCAAGCGTTGGACTTGATTTTTGTAACCCTTGCAGATTTCCTAGTTTATAATGTTCTATTTTAGTCCTTCGACTTTTATTATTTTCTATTCCGGTCAAATCAATTTTTGAGATTTTCAGTACTTAGTCTATTATCTATTTAATCATTTATGTTAATATTTTCTTAAATTATCTCATTATAGATGATTTTATTCAAAATTGATTAATTCCCAGGAGATTTTCCCGCAAACGGCTTAAAATCCCAAACAACGCGTCCCGACACGTCCGTTAATGATCCATACTAGAAAACTTCGGGTCACATTTTAAATCACGAGATTTGACCATTTAAGGACCCGACAAGTGAGAAAACACAACTAGGATCCCCTTTGGATTCCTAGCCGCGGTCGAACCCCACAAGGGACATCAAGGCATGATTTTAGCACTCTTGTCCCCAACCTAGTACTAACCATTTGTTTTATATGATTTCAAACACACACTTTCTATTCATTTTACACACACATCTTAGTTTTGTTTTTCTTTTCTCTCCTCTTGATCGTCCGATTTACACACATACACAAACACCATAAATTTTTATTTTTGATCAAGAAACATGAGAGTTTGAGTGCTTCCAGGTTGATTCCAATAGGCGTGGGTTCATTAAAACAACGTTTGGGTTGTCGGTTTAGTGTTTAATCTCATTTTCAAAACCCTCTTTGTAAGTCATCCATTTCAAATATTTTTGTACTTCTAGTAGTGTTATGATGCATAGATAATAGTTGTACGGTTTATTTTTTAAAAATCGAAAGCTTAAAGTTTTGAAATAAATATTAAGGGGTTGTTGTTTGGTTCGAACCTGGGTACAAAGGGGCAAGGAAAGACCATTTTATTATTGTGGTTGTGATGGTTGAATAACATTTATATACTATATAGCTTAATAATTATCTAGCTTATTTAAAAGCCTTGTATATCTTAGTTGTGTTCGGCTCAAAAAGGGAACAAAGGAAAACCCGTTTTTGGTTATTACCTATACTTGTCATATTTTTATAGCTTACTATGATAGCTTATTTTGCGAACTAGAATAACGTATAGCTTATTTGCCTATTTAATAAGCTCTATATTTGCTTATGGGCTTATCAAACCCACGGCCCAAAAAGGCCCAATAAGTCGTGGCTTATTGTGAACCTTATTGTGGTCCGGCTTATTTTCATGGCTTTTGGTTATAGCTTATTTTGATATTTAAGGACTTGTGTAACTTAACGGCTTGATAATAAGCTATGGATAGCTTATTATGGGCTTAAAAGGGCACAACCCACTAAACTAAGCCCAAACCATGACTTAGTCTTGGTCCGTGAGCGTTGGCTTCTTTTGTGGACTTTTTGTTGGACTTATTTTCCTAAATGGACTTAATAATGGGCCTAAAATGGGTTTTGAAACAAATAAACAAAACTTTGGACTACTAATGGGCCTCAAGGCCTAATAAGCTAAAACTAATTATTTTGAAGATTAAAAACAGACTTTTGGTAAATATTTATACGTATATATATATAATGAGAATAATAAGAATGATTTTTAGTATATATATATAGTGATATTTTCTTTGCAGAACCACTTTTTTGTACAGAACCTACAGAACCAATTTTAAACCATTAGATCATTTAATGAATGGATGAGATAACTTGGGCCATTTATGTAATTATTGTAAACTAAAAGTTTGCTGGGTAAAACTATATAAATTAGTTAAGGGTATTATAGGAATTTCAAATATTAACTACTAAAAAAACTGTCACACTTTTTTTAAATAACCTCCCCAATTTAAGAGGAGAAATAAAATTAGGTCAACTGCTTCATATCTTGTGTGTGCCGTCTTCTATCACATATTTTTCTCACTAATCACAAAAAACCTCTCCCATCTCACATCTATAAGAAAAAACGTCCCATTCTTAGATCTTCATACTATCATGACGGCGATGGTGCCATTATACTTTTCTTTCTTTTCAGTTCATCTCCAAGAACAATCCATACACCATGAACTTTCGGTTCTTTGCAGCCGACACCCTCCAGAAAATCATAAAGTTGTTCCTGCCCATTCTATGGGTTAAATTTACAAAAACGGGAAGCTTCAAATGGTTGATTACACTCTTCTCCTTATCAACCCTCCCAAACACACTCGTGAGAGGGATTCCGCTGTTGAAGGCAATGTATGGTGATTTTGCAGCAGATCTGATGGTTCAAGTGGTGGCGTTGCAAGTCATCTTAATTTCATAAGTATAACAAAAGATATAATTTTGGTATAGTTTTCCCATACGCCCTTAAGTTTTTAGCTTGATCATCTGGTTATGATGTGTTTTATATTCGTTAATCTATGAACTAAAAAGATAGGGCTGGTTGTATTGGTTCTCTTGATATAGTTTTAAATGTCAAATTGCTTATGCTGGTATAATTTTCATCAGAGCTGTTTACTTTAGTATTTGTGATAGTAAGAATGTATGATTCATACAAATGTGCAGTTCAATATGTTTTAGATCATAGGCAAATGTTGCTTCCTCGTTTGTTTTGGTGGTTTAAGTAGCTATCCTTGCTGTCAATCTATCTTCGTAGCTAATGACAATTTTGACAGTAAAAAAAAGTTAATGTTGGCCATGAGTTATCTTATATTTTACAAATTGTAGTCGATATAATAAGGCTGAAGATGACCCTTAGTATATTCGCCATGATACCTTGTACCTCTATGAATAATGCCTATAAGGATCATGATGACGGATTTATCTAATTCAAATCACTGCTGTCGTTGTGAATTTCCTTCTGCCATGGTTTAGTGAGGGTTTGGCTTCTACTTAACATGGTATTTGGTTATGGTATCATAGTTTCAAGGAAATGTAGGTCACAAAAGTAATATTGCCTACCCATTTTGGATTCCATAGTTATTCTTTGAATTTAAAGTCACTCCTACTAGATGGAAAATACTTTGTTGCATTCAGATAGAAGGTTTTATGGGTTTGAGCAGAAGGCTTTATATCTTGTATTATTTTATCTTTGCTAATAAGCCAGAGAGTGGGGTTTATTTGCAACGGACTGAAATGTGATCATGTAATTTAAAGAAATGTAGTCCTCATAAGGAAAGTTACCTGCTTCTATTTGTATAAGAAACTGCATTTTGATTAAATAGCCTAGAGATGTGGACATGTGGTTGCTGTTAAAGAATGGATTCTGGATACAAATGATGGAAGTTTCACTGTACAAACTGATATACATAAGACTGAATGGATTCTGAGATTGGTAGGCATTAGAGTGCTTATGCTTACTCCTTTAATACATTTTACACTTTTACCCAGAAACTAATGCTTTTGTTATTAGCATTTTTATTTTATACAAGTTTGTAGATGGAATATATTACTGATTGTTGTTAAGATAGTGAACTCGAAAGTGTTTTTTTCTTATAATAGATTTCGGATATAAGCTTGCCAATAAGTTAAGTGTGCGTATTTGTTTCAGGGGATGACTCAATTATAAGAATGGCGGTGTATAATGAAGATGATGCACTTGTGCTTTTAGATGGTGTGCACAAATGTTCTCGAAGCCGTGCATATATGTTCTCGAAGCGTGCATATATGTTCTCGAAGCGTGCATATATGTTCTTGCAAGGGTACTCATATGTTCTAATGAATTTGAGAGAGAAAGTGAAAAATGCACATATGTTTTTCAAAGAGTGCACACATGTTTTTGAACAACATGGATATAGTTGGATTTATATTTCTAATGTATTTCATTTGATATCAAATTTTGTTTATGTATTTATGTTTTTGGTTTGTTATTTGTATTTGCAATGTATTTCATTTGATAACAATTTTTGTCTATATTTTGTGTTATAAATTTTGAAGATTAAAGAATGTGCACAAGAAACATACGTGTAATTACCATATTAAGTTAAAAATATACACTAGAAACATGGAATTTACAATATTAAAAAAACATATATGCACTCATTTTTTTTGAAAACAGTATATATTAAAAAAAATATATAAAATAAAATAAAATAAATTAATTATGAAAATTAAAAGGTTTTTAAAAAAACGTTTTTTTAATTAAAAAGTTCAAAAAAAAAGTCAAAATGTATTTTGACTATTATACCCTTTTGAATTAAATAAAAAAAAGTAATGATACTAAATTCAAATGGGTTTTAAGTGGTTCTGTAGGTTCTGTACAAAAAAATGGTTCTGGAAAGAACGGTCCCCTATATATATATATATATATATATATATATATATATATATATATATATTGCATGAATGTTTGTATTATTGAATTTCAACTCTTTGTTGTTTCTATTAAAGATTATACAATGTGCATCAATCCTAATTTATCAAACATCAATGAAGTAGGAACAATATTAAATTATAAGCATTTTTATGTGTCCACGTGTGCATTAATTTTGCCACATATGCAGCATGAGTGGAAATCCTGGAAATAAATTGGTGCTAAAAAGGCTTTGACAAGATTCGAACCTTGGTCTAATGCACCACAACATATCATTTACCACTAGACCACATGGGTAGTTGTGAATGTTATTAAAAAATAAAAAAGAATAAGGTTTAAGTTTAAAAAAACGTGTTTATTTTTAATTCAAAGTCAAAATCTGTTTTATGTTTGCATTTTATATAAACACCTACAATTAATGAAAGGATTAAATGCAAGTCAAAGGCATTCAAAAAATACCGTAACAATTTATTTAAGAAAATATTCATGAGAGAGAACAATTAAGCATCAATTTAAAGGTAAATCCATTTCTTTCCAAAGAAAACTGGCGATTCCTATTTTTAATTCAAATGATAATTCTTTATATAATGTCATCATTTAATATAAAACCTACAATTAATGATATGTTTAATATAAAGACAAATGCATCAAAAATCATTAACAAATTATTAAAGAAAATGATTCATGAGAGCTAACAATTACCAATCACTTTAATTTAAATCAATTCTTTCCAAAGAAATCTGGCGATACTAATTCCACACCACCATCGCGAAGATTGAAACTAGGTTTAATGAAAATATATGGATCTACAATCTTGCCCTGAACAATAGGTTAGTTTTTACGTCCTCTTTTATTCTATCTGTTGAATTATTTAAGCAAAATATGAATTCACGGGTAATATTTTATAAGCGAATATGAATTGAAAGTATTACAGGAAAAGGGTGAGTTTAAAAAGAGTATTATCACTATACATCCCTTAAATCCACCCACAAATCAAACCCGCTCACCTTTGAATCACAAAAATCCTTCATCAACATTTCATGTATTAATTGTAGGAGACCAACTTGGACCAAACCTGTATAATACCGAGTATAGATATGATTTTTGCATTTTATTTTTGTGTAATATGTCTAATTGAATCATCATGTAATAGGTGTCGTCATTGTTATCTTGAGTTTTTCAAGCTTCCGTCTAAAAATCACGTTTTGGAAAACCGTGCCCACCAAATGATTCTCAGAATCAAGAAGAATAGTTGTCCTGAGATTCAAATGTTCATATATAATAAATCTCATTGGTAATTAGTCCCCCTAATTCATAAAGCCGTTATGTAAGTCACTTAAAACCTAATATTGATTGCTTATAATTAAATAATTGTTATTAAATGGAGTATTTGGATATGTTTAAGGTTAAGGTGAACCAATAAATCATAACGAGTATCTGATGAAAGGTCAAGGAATCTTGGTCCTTTGTTTTTGATAGTGATGCTAAGTATAGTTTTTTACACTGCCACAACACATACACATATAGTTGTGATTTAATTGATATTGTATTTTAATGAAGTTTTTACAGCTGCCGTGGTTATTTTATTGGATCCTTGCATTCGATTGCCATATTAAGAGAGTGTGTTTGAAGTTGCTTTGGATCATAATCCAAGTCGATTTTTTGAGTCGCTGCCGAGATTGGAGGTTTACATCTGTGAAGTTTTGCAAAATGGATTTTGTTAAATGTTTCTTGCGGATTGTTAATCCTTTTGATTTTGTTTTTCAGGATGAGCATGGTGGACATGGTGGAGGGCCTTGGCAGGCAATTAAACTTCGATCATGATAATTGACTAATCAACATTTAAATTTATCATGTCCAAGGAGCTTCTCCATTCAAATGTATCAACATTTAATTACCTGATCAATCATTAAGAGCGTCTAATGTATGTTAATAAAATAAGTTTTTGTTGAGTAAAATATTATGGGCTCTCCAGTAACAAACCAACATCTTAATAACTTTATTTAAGGCATGTATGTCAATATGTGCAGTGATGATTGTGACTAAATATATGTCAATAAGGCATGGCAGGCTGATAAAAAAATTCATTCTCATTCATGATTTATCACATCAAGGTATTTATTTTGATTGCTTTAATTTGGTATTTAATTACAAATAAATTAATAAGAATTAATTAAATATTAAAAAAGGGTGATGGTATATCTGTATTAAATCTAATACAGAAACCATTAATAGATAGATGAAACCTAAATCAAATAGTATTACCAACCAAGGTGTTTTAAGAAATGCTAAAGTAAATATAAATAACAAACAAACTGTATCCTTTTAATAAAAACTAGAAGCTGGATTTATTAAAAAGCAACTGCAAATGAAGTATAGGGGGTTTTTTGACTAAAATATTACAAGACCACGTATTATAACTAATTATATGTAACAAGTTTGGAGTTTATTTAATGAAGATTTTCGTTAAATAAAGTTCATAATTGAGATGTGATGAAAATGCTTAATGAAATGCGCTGCACACAGTTGAGACCAACTAAAGGTCAACGATAATAACACATGCAACATAAATTTATAGTATCTAAAGCAAGAACCCCACCTTGAAGAAATAGAAATTTTATCTACGAACAAAAATTCCACAACATTTATCATATAATTTTGTTGTTTATTGCAAGGATTAAAACTTTTTGATTCATTTTAGGATCTAAAGGCAAAGTTGTCGAAGAGCACACAACAGTCAATGTAATGATCGTATGTAATATGAGTTTTCCCTCCTGAACCAAACAACCATGGTTTATACATATGTTGTAACAAATATAAAACTCAATTTGAATGTTTTTCAAGAAACAGGCTACATAATTACTTGGCAACAAAGGAACCAGCTAAGATTGTATAAAACGATATCCATGATAAAAACCTCATTCAACTATCGGATACTTTGATACTCCTAATATTGTCTCCAACGAATTTAAAAATCCAATTTTTATATATGAGGATAAGAAGGAAAACAAAATGTAATATCACAAGGAAGTCAAATGGGAAAAAACTAACTTATCTTTAGTTTCCTTTTAAGCGCTTCAATATGTATGCACCACTTCCTTCTTTAAATAACTTACTATTTGAAGCCTGAAGCACCCAATATAACCAAAACAGATAACCTAATTATAGATTTGAATTAATAAATTTTCCCATTTCAAAGATTCTATACAATATCAGTATTAATTTTTAAAGTGCTTCATATTTTATAGCCAATAACGTCTGTGGGCTCGAAGCCCTAATAATCATTCTCAAACCCAGAACCTCATACTCAGACAGACCAATCCTCTGTCCTTTTGATGAGACAAGTACAATTTTCAAGTCCCAATACAATGTAATGAGTGTCCTAAGGCAACAATGAACCCCAGATGACACCATTGGAGTATCAGACCAAGCACATCTTATAAAAGGTAATACTTTCTACCAAATGAACCATATGTAGTCAGAATAAAATCTAATTTCAAAATGATGACGTAATGGATTATCAAAACTAAGAGAAAATCCTTACATGCATCATTCTATTAATGGTAGGTAAAGCATCAAAATAATGTCCGCATAAACACTAAAGGGTCTGTTTGGGATTGCATTTAATGTTATGATTTTTTTTCCTATGTTAAAAACATTCATTTAATTCAATGTTATGTTTAACTTTAAATATTACTGTTATTACTAAATAGGTACTACCCAGAAAATCAAGTGGTTGAGGTATAGTGAGGCTAGTCTGGTACTAAGAACACAACACAACCGCCTAGGTAACAATTTCGAAAAAAAAAAACAAGGGCGAATACTATATTGGTTAATATGTTTGCATCTTTATTTGATCATTAACAATTGTAGTATTTTTAAATTGCCAGTATTTTGCACAAAGATGGTTTATACGAAACATGTTATGTTGGTTGTACTCCAATCAAGAACTTTTGGCAGCATGAGTGTTGCCTAAAGAGTCGTTGAATAGATGAGCAAATGAGCTAGAATGAAGTTATGTTAACTATCGTTTGAAGACGTCACTAGACAGAACACTAAGTCAAACTAAAGAACGCTAACTTTAATGTGCATAATACTAGTTAACTGGTTCAAGGCAAATAAAGTGTTCTTTTACATGTTTTGTTTGTTAGTATATGTATGATGGTTTCCATCTACGAGAAAAGTTAAAATGATTGAAATCTAGACAAGTATAAGGTAAGTAATAACTTGAAGTTGCTAAATAGTGGGGCAATTCGAGTAGTTATGGATTGAGCTCCTGCTAAAATTTTGCAGTATTAAAGTGATATCTCTATTAAAACTGACCTATAAGACCTGAACTACTATTATAGGCATTTGACGAAATTGGTGGACACAAGTGTTGATTTTTTCTGTAGTCATAAAGAACAAATTAAGAGGTGAAAAAAATGGTTTCTGAAATACCAAAAACGATTCTAATCTTTATTGCAAAACTCTGTGTTGGGCCACAGCAGGTAAACATCCAGAACTCGAGAATCAGTTTGAGTTGGTGGTTACGGTTATCCTGCTTTCATACCATTGAACATAAAGAGAGCAAATCATGTAAGTATTTATCTTTCTAAACAACTTCTGTTATTCAAATAAGGGAGACCGATTTTAATGTTTACCCTCTGAATAGCAAGTTTAGAAAGTCATGTCTAAGCAATCCAATGTTTATTTTTTGCGTAAACATGTAAGGAGGGTAAGAACACGAAATACATTGAAGTGTAGAAGTTTTTTTGTGATCAATTTAGACCAAATCATCTTACCTACAGAAGGATTAACCAAAAAAAATTTTTAGTAGTTTGTAGTCTTGATTTAGGGTCGTATAGGTTTGGAACTCTGAAATCAATATCCCTATCCCGCCATGTTATTTTTCATTGTCACAAATATTACAGGCTATAATTTAAAACCAAATATATATTAAGTATGCCGGAAGTTCGTCAAGCAAATACTCTTGGAAATCAAGTTTGAGTAAACTTATTTAGTTCAAATTGTAGCACTAATTGGTTTATATTGTGCATCAGGAATACAATTTACAGATCGAGGGTATGATCATCAAATGCACCATACTTCTATATTCTGCTTCAGACCCAGTTTGTTCATTAGCCGAGTCACCATATTTTAAGATTCAGGAACAAGTATGTGTTCCCTCCAACCTTGAGGCGTTAATGATTGGTGGGTATATATAATTTACTAATCATAGTATATATCTACAATTTTGTTTTCAAATACAAAAAAGTAACCAAGGAAGGAATGGATGCCCAAGGTATATTTGAAATGGGTTTGATAGGTTTGTAAAGTGCATATTAGTTATGATGCATTCAACATGCAATCAACTAAACATTTATTCCAAAAACTTAATTCACAATTGTATTCATAAACACACAGATAATTCACAAATCGTTTATTATAAAAAGTCATCTGTGGAAAAATAAGAGGTTGTGTTCAACCGAAACCGTACAAAAAAAAAAACTAAAAATTAAATAATTAACCATATTAGTTAAAAAAATCAATCAACCAAGTATAAATAATTTATGGACAAAAGTTTTGTGGGTCGCTAGAGTTCAACTTTTTAAAAAAAACAAAAAACAGCATGTTTGATCGATTTCCAACAATCACAAAGGAATAATGAACCAAAAAAAACATATTGGGCTTTAAATACATAGTGACAAAAAAAATCAGATACTTTTGTGATATACATATCCACAAACAAAAGATATGTGCACATACCACTTTTCTACGGTAGGCTAGCTTCTATTTCGTCCAAAAACCAAATACATTTAAAAACACAAGTTATATCAAAGTAAACCATATATAAAAACAATTTTAATATCCATTGAAATTATCTTCAACGGTAGAGACTACAACCTCAAATTCAAGAACCAAACATTAAGAAAGATCAGTAATGACAAGACCAAGAGCAAGCATTAAAACATTTAAAGTTGGATACCACACATTTTGTAATGGGCTTGTAATTGCTTTTGCTAATTGTCATATGCGCAAAAAAACCAATCGAATTTAAACCACTTACTTTTACTTTGTAGATCTTTGATTCATATGACGTCGATCAATAAGATTTTGTAACGTTTATTTATTCCTAGTACAAAGAGATCGGTGATATATATATATATATATATTTTTGTTGACATAACAATTGATCCAGAGAGAAAAAGTTGGGGTTTTTGGTTGGCGGTTATTTGTTTTGTGAGGAGGAAGAGGGTAAGTCAGATAACCTAGCAGTTTTTAGGGTTGTACATGAAATACCTAGATTGCCCCTTCAGCCTTTTATTTAATTGAAAGAAGATACTTAATCTTTTGTCTATTTGCAATTTTGGCACTTTTAATTTCAACCTTTGATTAAACATATCCAATGGCTCATATTCATTTTAAATGGTTCTGTAAGTTCTGTAAAAAAAGTGGTTTTGCATTGAAAACTCTACTATATATATATATATATATATATATATATATATATATATATATATATATATATAGAGACAAGCGTTCATTTGGAAAGGCTAATTTTTGTGAGAAGAAATGAAGAGATCTTGGCCTCATCCTCCCACACCACTTTTTAAATAACTATATGGTTGTAGATTAAAACGAAAATTTGCACTAATTTTACTCTGGGAATAATAATTGGAGGGTCCTTATATATATATATATATAGACAAGCGTTCATTTGAGAAGGCTAATTTTTGTGAGAAGAAAAGAAGAGATCTTGGCCCTCCATCCACCCCACCCTTTTTTAAAACTAATGGCTTAGATTAAACTAAAATTTGCACTAATTTTACACTCGAAAAAGCGGAGGGTCCATTTTGTAATTTCACGTCCAAAAAACCATGGGGTCTCATTGAAAACCCCTCATTTGTTGCATAGCCCCAAAATTAAACTGCACTTCTCTCTCATCATCTGATTCACACACAAACACACACAAGTATCGATTTCTCTTCCTCTCAATCTTCAATCGCCATCTTCATCATCATTAACCTCCAATCACTAAGACAAACACCACCATCGCGATCGTTATCCGCCATTGAAACACCTTCGAACTGAGCTCGATCATCTTCTTCAACATGCTCATTAGATCCTCCATCACACCCGCCATAGGCTCAGGCCTTCATCCATTTGTGAAGAAACTCACAATTCAAAGGTTATTAGGTTAAAATTGGTCCACAAAAAGGTCAAATTTTCACACTTTTATCACTGAAATGTTTGTATTTGGTGTTAAATTACCTGAATTATTAGCGATATGAGTTACTTTAATACATCAGGATTCAAGCCCTTCAAAAAAAAACATCAGGATTAATTTTTTTTATACGAGTTGTGTTTTGCCTTTTTATGTGATGATAGCTCTTGTTATTTGTTTATTTTGCAAACATGATCATGGTGAAAACTTTAGGTTAATTTTCGGTTCATTGCACTTTTTGATAGATTGTGAAATTAGGGCTTTTGGTTTTGTCAGGCCATGTGCTTGTATCTTTGAAAGAATTTCCCATGTTGACTGCGGCGTCGCGTTAGGAGATATTGATGTTCGCATGTGAATATTTTGTAGAAGATTATTTTAGTTTTGTAAGAATATCTTCACCAGTGAAAATCTTATCCAAGATTGATGCTTTGGTCTTACTAGTCGCGTTCTATTTAAGTTTTGTAGGAATATCTTCACCCGTGAAATTTTTTATCGAGGATTGATGCTTTAATCTTAGTCGCGTTCTACTTATGTTTTGTAGGAAAATCTTCACGGGTGAAAATTTTATAGAAGATTATTTAAAGTTTTGTAAGAATATCTTCACCCGTGAAAATTTTCATCGATGATTGATGCTTTGGTCTTAGTCGCGTTCTATTTAAGTTTTGTTGGAATATCTTCACTAGTGAAAATTTTATTGAAGGTTATTTTAGTTTTGTAAGAATATCTTCACCTGTGAAATTTTTTATCGAGGATTGATGCTTTGGTCTTAGTCGCGTTCTATTTAAGTTTGGTAGGAATATCTTCACCCGTGAGAATTTTCATCGATGATTGATGCTTTGGTCTTAGTCGCGTTCTATTTAAGTTTGGCAGGAATATCTTCACCCGTGAAATTTTTCATCGATGATTGATGCTTTGGTCTTAGTCGCGTTATATTTATGTTTTCTAAGAATATCTTCACCAGTGAAAATTTTATTGATGGTTATTTTAGTTTTGCAAGAATGTCTTCACCTGTGAAATTTTTTATCGATGATTGATGCTTTGGTCTTAGTCGCGTTCTATTTAAGTTTGGCAGGAATATCTTCACCCGTGAAATTTTTCATCGATGATTGATGCTTTGGTCTTAGTCGCGTTCTATTTAAGTTTTGTAGGAATATCTTCGCAATTTTTATTGAAGGTTATTTTAGTTTTTTAAGAATATCTTCACCTGTGAATTTTTTTGTCGAGGATTGATGCTTTGGTCTTAGTCGTGTTCTATTTAAGTTTGGTAGGAATATCTTCACCTGTGAATTTTTTTGTCGAGGATTGATGCTTTGGTCTTAGTCGTGTTCTATTTAAGTTTGGTAGGAATATCTTCACATGTGAAAAGACTATACCCTCTTGATGTGCAATCATGACGATCAACTTCTCATCTTTCTCATTTGCTTTAGTCTGCATCTCTGCTCATTAAACGAGGTGTTGACTACTTGTTAATAGGGTGCATTACGACAATAAACCTATTTGAAAATATAGTTGACTACTTGTTGAATGAAACTTGATTAATTAGAGATTTCTTGCTTTGCAATAAATTTAGGTAACAAGAAAAAAGTTGAGTCTCGTTGGCTAACTAAAATTTCCGCCAATACTAAGACTCTGTATGTATAAAACAAACAATCCATTCTAATGGTAATTTTTAATGTTGGGTATTTTTTTACATAGTAACATTCACTCCAAGAACGATGCGAATTTACCAAAAAATACATCATACTAATCACTTTTAGCTACAAAAGAACTTGTCTCTTCTTATCAGAAGCATGTCCCGGAATTCATAGCAAAACTGGTAGCTACTCTGAAGTATGCAACTTCTACAGAGCAAACAATCTCAGTAGCAGTAAATAAGGGAGATGATGTTGGTAACCATATCGAGCAGATGCCTTGTAGAAAAGACAAGAGTCAGTTTCTGTGAAGCAGAGGATAAAGTGAACCTGTGACCAGAAGGTACAAACACCGGAAACCGGGATAACGTAAAAGAAAATAAGGAGAAGGCTCCCATTTTTTCTATGAAATTAAGTTCAAAGTACAAATGAGTGTCATATTGTCTAGTCACATTTTTTTGCCTGATTTATATAGAAAGTACAAGCTTATTATTAACTGTCATGACACCTTAGAGTTCATTTGATGCTTCATTTACAGGGTCATTCAGAGCCAAAAGAATTGCAACTGTTTGAATTATATATTGTGGAGGAAGAAGTATAAGGTAACGAAAACAAATATAAACTCTGAATATAAAAGTATAATCTTAAAAATCTTATATTATGACAGTTGTCGTTAGATTAAAGTTTTACACTTATGGAATACACATATGGTTATGGCACAGTGTATAAGGCATGGAGGAAAGAAGATGGAATAACGTTTGCTGTCAAATGTAAGGAGCTTAATTTTTATTTTTTATTTTTGACCCGTACACATTTTAGAGTGTGTTCAGAATTGCTTATTCAAGTGCTTATCTGCTTGTTTGTAAACCAGGTTCAAGTGGTTGGTTAAAATTGCTTATTTGCTTATCTAAGTAAATAAGGCACTTGAAAGTAAAAATAAGCAGGTTGGTTTCATTTTACCCATATGAATGGACCCACAAAATAAAAATGTTAAATAAGCAGTTAATTAACTTAGATTAAGCAATCCCAAACACCCCCTTAGCTTCACTTTACACATATACAAGGATCCACAAAATGAAAATGCAAATTTGGCGAAGCAACCCTCTTATAGATACAATATGTGTTGGTTCGGGTGCTATCTTGGAGGTTTATTAAGCGAAGTGACAGAAAGGTTTCATGCTTGTCCTGATTTATGGAATCCATGGATTTTAAAGGTATATAGCCTGGGTTGGTAATATATACCAAAGTTTGAAGCAATGTACTTGGAGGTTGAAGAAGCAATGTCTCATGTATTACTCTAACAATTATAATTGACCGTCAATGAAGTAGTATCTTTGTTCTTCTCGTGTATCAAACATTCTTAATCTTAATTGCTTGAGCATCTGCTTGTAAATTTCTGACCTTGCTTTTTATTCGACTTAACCTGTATGCTAACTTCTTTCAGGAAACAGCTAAATACGTTGAAAATCCTATCAAAAAGTTTGCTGAAACATTTCCCTACTATCGAGTATGAAAGAACTTAGTTGAGGAACTAAGTGTTCCTTTTGACCGGCAATACAATCATCCAGCCAGCCTTATGAACTTCTAGTTGAGAAACATTTCCCTACTATCGAGTATGCTAACTTCTTTCAGGAAACAGCTAAATACGTTGAAAATCCTATCAAAAAGTTTGCTGAAACATTTCCCTACTATCGAGTAGGAAAGAACTTAGTTGAGGAACTAAGTGTTCCTTTTGACCGGCAATACAATCATCCAGCCAGCCTTATGAACTTCTAGTTACGGTGTCAAGAGAAGCGAACTTCTTAAGGCAAGTTTTAACTGGCAATTGCTACTGATGCAAAGAAACTCATTTATCTACGTTTTAAAATTCGTTCAGGTAATTTAGTTAGCCAACAAACTAGTATTTGCAGTCTCATAAAGCATATTTTTCATATCTGTTATTAAACTTGTGTTGATCTTAAGTACTATCTGTTGTTTTCCAGCTTCTATTTGTTGCATTAATCACAATGAGCGTATTCTTCTGAACAATTCTACACCATTCAACGGTTGACGATGGAGGCCTATATCCCAGGGAGCTTTATTTTTCTATGGTTATTCTTCTTTCTAATGGGTTCGCAGAAGTCCCCGTGTTAGTTGCCAAGCTTTCAGTGATCTACATGCATAGAGACTTGCACTTTTATCCTTGTTGGATTTATATACTTCTTTCTTGGATTTTAAGTATCCAAACTTCACCCATCGAGTCTGGTATACGGGTGATAGTTACTTATTACGTAGTTGGGCTTGATCCAAAATTTGCAGACCCATGTCCATGATTTTCCATCAACTATGTTGGCTAACTTCAGGTGGAATATGACAAGTTGATGTATGCTCAAAATGCAGTATCCGTAAATGAGTTTCATGGGAACTCTTGAGATAAAGTAATAAACTCTCTTTCGAAATCATTTATACGCTATATCTACCACATTATAAACATTTATATTATTAGATGGTCAAAAACGATTATTAAAAGCAGATAGTGCTCGATGAAGCCAATATGCAATCACTAACTTCCATAAATTATAGCTTTAGCTTTTTTCTTGCAGAGAGTGAACCAATCAACAATGACGCTAGGTGAGAGGGTGCTTAAAGCACGCAACATTTTCCCAGAGACTTATTCGTACTGGATTGGCCTTGGCGCTTTGCTTGGATACACTATTTTGTTCAATGGTCTTTTCACCATCTTCCTATCTTACCTCAATCGTAAGATGTCACTGCTCTGTATATGATATTTTATTATCTATATTTGATCTACTGTCTAAGAGAATATTGATTTCTTTTATCAAACCTATAGCCTTGGGAGGGAGCCAAACTGTTGTTTCTGAAGAACGCAATGACAAGGATGGAAAAAAGAATAGCGAAAGTGTTGTCATTCAGCTCAGAGAGTTTTTGGAGCATTCAGGATCTTACACCGGTAACCATGGTTTCATAATATAGGTTCATGGTTACCATTTGTCTTCGTGTAAGATTATTTATCAAATCTGTATATAATTTTACAGGAAATAATATTCATCAAAGAGGCATGGTTCTACCGTTTCAGCCACTTACAATGGCATTCAACAATATCAGTTACTATGTTGATGTGCCTCCGGTGTGTAAATATCTATGCTCTTTTTCCCAAAAATATCAATTTGAATAGTCGCTAACAACATTGGATTACTTATTTAGGAGTTGAAGCAAGAAGGGGTTGTAGAAGATCGTTTACAGTTGCTGGTAATTAACGTGACTGAAGCTTTTAGGCCGGGTGAGCCAAATTGTGACCGTGTGAGGAGACTCGAGTACTTGGTTAAGTTTTTGCTAGGTACTTGTTTACACCTCTTGCGTACTAAGTACCAGTAAAATGATAAATAAAAACCTGATTCCTTGATCCTCTCTACCGAATTCTTGGCATTGAAATTGATAGATGTAAATTTCTATTTTTTATTTTGGGTGTTTGGGACTGCTTATATTTTCTGCGTTCTCTTCTGCTTATACATAACTACATATAAGCTGCTTCAATAATAAGAGCTTCAGGAAATAGCGTTTGGATTTGCTTATTTTGTGATAACGCAAATATACTCAAAAAGTTACTTATACTGGAAAATTTCAGTTGAATCTATTTATAAAAGGTTTTAGGTTAATTACAAGACACATTGAAATAAGCAGCTTCGTGCCTTAAACTAACTAACAACCACATAATGACGTTACTAATTAGAGTAGGCTTGAGATGACAATGACAGAGAAATATGGCCCTGCTTAATTTTTAGCCACATTTTCATTCTTAGATTATGTCGAATTTGGTGTTTATTGTTGTGGCTGAGCATAGCTGAAGGCTTATGGTTTTAAAATAATAAATATTTGAACAGGTGAACTTTTATTGTATGGAAACCATATTTCAAGTTTTGGGGCATACCTATCTAGATTGATCATCTTCCCTTGGGATGATAGAGTAATCAGGCATTGATCAGTTGCTAGTTATTCTTTTTTACCCTTGGATCATGTAGGTTGGATCGTATTGCTTTAGTTGTGAGGTTAACCGAAGGCTTACTGATTAAAATCTGTGTGTTAAGGGAATGTGCTTGTTTCTGTTCTTTCAAACTACACGGTCGATACTGATCGGTTACTCTCAGGTAAGTAGCTCTATTAAAGTGTGTTGTGGTGCATGTGCTGTGAAGTGGATAAGTATCGTCATGTATTAATGGTTGAGATTTAATGATTTATGTTCAAGGCTCCTGCATCTACTATTTTGGATCGCTAAACTTGGTTCTAACTACAAATTCAAATTCAAAACTAGTTTGCAATACCAATTCCATCGAATATGTAGGTAGCAATTTATACCTTTGATTCCAAATTCAAAGGTGTAAATTGCTTGACTAGCATTACTTGTTGCTTTGGTTGCTCATATTGAGGGAATTGTTCAGACTGTTACTCTTCAGGTTAATGCAAGTGTGGATTGCCTTGGCGGGCTATGGTTTTGCTTTGGTGATTCATGTGTACACTTTTATGGGTCTGAACTGAATATTGTGTTCGTGCATCAAGGCAGTGATGTTTTGAAGCCTAGGGTCTGAAATCAGGTTGGCATGCGGTTGCCTAGAAGCATGAACAATACTTGCTTATGGTGGTTTTCATGTTTGTTTATATCCCTATTATATATGTATGCTTTTTGCAGGTTTAGAAAGTAAATGTTAAGCCTTGTTTGCCAAGTTTCACTTTGCAGTCTACAATATGCAAAATATGGTGGATATGGTTGTTCTATCTTTCTCCTTGTAAATTTTACAAATCTCACACAATTCTGCAAAAGCTGGACCATATGGTTTCAAGATTGAAGCTGCGGTACGATCAAGAATGAGCTTGTATCAACTCAGACTGATGTAGTTATCTGATTGTGGTCATACATTCACTAGATTGTGTTTATCTATGTTTTTATATGCAGGGGCGGATCTACATTGAACGGAGGGTATGCACTGCGTAAATTTTTAGTAGTGTAAACAAATTTGTATTTTTTCAAAACTAACAACAAAATGCATTAAAAACGTATGAGTGCACACAGAAAAATTTTTAGTAGTGTAAACAAATTTATAATACAAATTTATAATACAGATTTATAATACAGAAAAATTTATAATACAGAAAAAATTTTAGTAGCGTAAATTTTTAGTAGTGTAAACAAATTTATAATACAGAAAAATTTAGAGTGCACTCTGCACACCCTAGTCAAAGAAAAAAGAAAAAAAAGGCTTGAAGCATCCATGGTTATTTTGTAAGACAGCGGCAGAATGTCTATGATGAAGGAGGAATGAATGAGGCTAGTAGGTCAAATTATCTATATACTCAATAGAAAAGTATTACGACGTCGTTGCACTGACAGTGCCCGGCCCATTGGGCTCCCAGTTTGGGCCGGCCCAATTTTTTTTTGTTAAAAATACCAAAAAAAAATACTCGGCACAAAATAAAATAAAAATTACCAAAATACTGATTTATTCAGATAAAAAATATACGCTACATGAGGCCCAACACATAAGCCCATATAAAAAAACAAACTATTAAACATGAGATCAAAAAAATAAACCCGTACAAAATAATATAAAAATAAATAAATTTTGTTCGGCACAACGTAGCAAAAAAAATTACAAATCAAACAATAACCGCACCATGAGGCCCAACACATAAGGCCATACAAAAAAATAATATTAAACATGAGACCAAAAAATAAACCCGCATAAAATAATATAAAAAAGAATTGCTCCGCACAACATAGGATTTTTTTTACAAAAGTACTGATTTATTCAGATAAAAAAATATCCGCGCCATGAGGCCCAATAAATAAGCCCATATAAAAAAAACAAACTATTAAACATGAGACCGAAAAAAAACCTCCTACGCTAAGTAAAAAAAATTAGCCTCGCCGCTACGTGCGGATTCTTATACCTGAACACACCAATAAAAAATAACCCGCCCCGCAGCAATGCGCGAATACTTTGGCTTGTTTAATTGATACTAGTATCTCTCTTTAACTGGCCCAATAACGATTTTGGTACTTTGAGGTTGAGTCCAGTAATTTTCAAGGTATGAAGGCCCAAACTACTCTTTTAACACAATAAGTTTTATGTCTTATTTGTTTATGTTGAGCTACAAAATAATTTAAAAAACTGTGCTTTCATGTATAATCAAAAAATGGGATTAAAACATAGAGTTGAAGTATTGTGTTTTTATTATAATCTTATCTTAACAACACGAATACCAAACAAAGTTTAATAAAAATACTCTATTCCAATTAATATCGAATAACACAGACTTTTGACAAAGCATATCAACCATAATAAATATGATTAAAAAAACTAAACAACAACGCCTAAACTAATTTCCTGAAAAACTGACCCAAAAAAACAACCCAAAAAACAACCCAAGAAAACGTTACCCGTATTATTTTATTTTTTTGAAGAATTCTCACTAAAAATTGTGCATACCCTACTTCAAAGTCTTAGATCCGCCACTGTTTATATGTTTAGATGTGGTTTGTATGAAAATGGTGAACCAATCCATATATCGATTAGTTATTTTTTATGTATGTGATGACTTGTACAAGTAAAACATATGCATAGTCAAAGATCAAAAGAATAGACAATAATTTTATTTTGTAAGTTATCTCATTTATGAAATAATAATAAAGTGCCTATATCGGCCACAACACGACTCCTTGCGTAATAATCCCATCTAGTGAAGTGTCAAGTGACCAGCTCAATACACATATCAATCATTTCGGGTGGTACCAGTTTAAAGTTCCCAAATTTGTACAAAAATTCAACTATCATTCCTCTTGTGCAAGGTGGTTTATTTCGGGTCTAAGCAGTGGATTGCAAATGTTTGAATCAACCTTTCGGAAGCAATGGATTATGGGTGTTTTAATAACCTTTCTGTATAATAAACCGGATATCATCAAGTTTGGCATTTCTCACTTCCGCAGAATTATTCGAGTTCTTATCGGCATCCTTTACTTTGACATGATTCCATATGTTGTTTTGGATTCATTTC
>BQNB010120993.1:6179-20534 GCA_026074375.1 Tanacetum coccineum
TATGATTTTGGCAAACAAATAAATGAATGACCTATTTTTAATCATAAATAGTGTACGACAATAAGTTTTGACGAGGACGGACATATCGTCGTTTGGTCCTCAATTATGCATAACCTGATCAATTATGCATAATTCAGGAAAAACTACGTTATGTCAGAAGCCGTCGCCTCTAAAAATTTTCCCTTCCTTAGGAATAAAAATCTACATTTAAGCCAGAGTTTTCATGAATCAAATATTTGTACCTTAGCTACGGATCACCATGCAAGAAGCCCTTTTCAATTCAAATGCTTGGGAAAAGTCCCATACTTATCATCATAAATCAAACATCTTTCTTCCTTCCCTTTTGTTATCCTTAAACCCTTTCCCCGTCATTTTTTTACTTAGGAAGTCGCTTTAACCAAGCCAAGTCAGTCAAGAACTGGAAGTTACCCCTGGAGCTGAGTTGTGTCCACGACACGTTTCATGTGTCTAATCTCAAGAAATGTTTATCTGAGCCAGATGATCAAGTACCTTTGGATGAGATCAAGATTGATGAAAATCTGCGATTTGTCGAAGAGCCTATTGAGATCGTAGAGCGGGATGTGAAGAAGCTAAAGCGAAGAAGAATTCCATTAGTCAAAGTTTGTTGGAACTCTCGGCAAGGAGCTGAGTATACCTGGGAACATGAAGACCAATTCCGGATGAAATATCCACATCTTTTCTCCGAACCCGTACTTTCCTCAAGTGCCGCAACTTGAGCCTTGAGGACAAGGCTCTTCTAACCGGAGGAGACTGTAACATTCCATATTTTCAGGTCATTTACGACGTCATCTATTTTACTAATTATTATTTTTTCGTACGCGTTTACTTTTAATTCTTATTATATAGTTAAATCGCGCAAACTAAAAATCAATAATTAACGTAAACGGACACCAAACGAATTAAAGTTTTCGTCAAGCTAGCAATATATTATTTTTACGAAAGTAATAATCAACTTTTTATATTTTATTTTTATTGGTTGCGTAAAACGTTTACGTTTCGCAATTAAATACATTTAGGCATACCCGGAAGCACCAAAACTTTTCTACGCTTCAACAAATACCCAGGTTTATACCCAATACCCAAAGTTTATAAAACTTTACCCATATGTATATATATGGACGTCCCATATATATAGGGAGCAACCAAGACACTTAAATTCAAGTCTTACACTTTAATAAAAGAAACTACAAGATATACTTTCAATTATAATGCAAGTATTACTTCCATTTCTCTTTAAAGTATTTAGCCAACACATTCCCTCATTTCCATGGGATAATGTCCATTCTAGGGAACCAAATAACACAAGTATTAATGAGCTAGCAATGTACATCACTTGCCATTAAGCCTAGCCATACCTCCCATCCTTTTGACCAAAGACCTCCATGAAACCCTCATCTTGTCTTTGACTAGTCTTCCATGTATATAAGGTCTCATACTAGTGAAATACACACACACTTCTCACTTTCAAGGTGTAAAACACAAAAATCTCTCCTTCCCCCTCCTCTTTGGCCACGGCAAACCTCAAACAACATACAAATCCTTACAAAATTTTATTTAACACATTTACATACATTCCTACAACATATCTAAGATGTCCTAAGAAGATTTGAAGGCTTGGTTAAGTCTTTACAAGTGTTAAGCAAGAAAAATGGAAGATTAGGGTTTAGGGTTTCAAGATCTTGCAAGCTTTGGTTTTTAATCTAAACAAGGGTTTAGATTATATTTCTCATCATCATACATCACCATAAGGTTACCTAAAACCATTTATGTCTTTACATTTATCATTTTATGTGTATATAAGTTCTATGTAGTGAAATCACCATTAGGATGCTTTTAAACATGTAAAACATATTTTTGCTTGTGATTATAATTTTGTACACTTATTCATGTGTTATGTGGTTGAATATATCATGGACTAGGAACCCTAAGTATGTAATACATATGTTAATAAGGGTTGTAATGGACTTGTAACAAAGTGGTTCAGCTAAAAAGTTATAAAAATGACTTTTAAACACATTTTGAGAAAAACCCATTTAGGGGCTGTTTGAATTCAAAAATTTACACCTCTATTTTATGATTTTATAAGATACTACATGTCCCAAGGATCATGGGCATGTAAAGAACTCGAAAAACCAATTTATAACGAAAAAGTTACGACGATTTCAAGTTTACGTTAAATATATACTTTTATAAAACTATTTTTAAAAAGTTATACTATTCACCACAGAAACTTATACTTTTAAAACATCAATAAATCGATAAAACTTTTAAATACGAAGACATGCTCGAAAGAATCGCTAAAAACGGAGTTAAAACGAATAAGTTACGACATTTACGAGATTTACGATAACTAAATCTATAAAAATAAATATATAACTGTTATGAATAGTAAAAATCACTATTCATCCAAAAAACTCAGATTTTGAAAATATTATATTTTGATAACTCGTCTTAATACGAAGGCGTGGACGTAAGAAACGAAAGAAACGGACTTAAAACGAGAAAGTTACGCCAGTTTTACTAAAGTATACTTATAAACGTTTTTACTTTATAAATATGATTTCACTAAAACGATTAGATGGTGATGTAGCTAT
The DNA here is from genome assembly GCA_026074375.1 of Tanacetum coccineum. Classification (NCBI taxonomy): domain Eukaryota; kingdom Viridiplantae; phylum Streptophyta; class Magnoliopsida; order Asterales; family Asteraceae; genus Tanacetum; species Tanacetum coccineum. The sequence goes on from BQNB010120993.1 coordinate 8,795, forward strand.
ATAGAATTATATGTGGTATTAGTTAATCAAAGTACTATATTACTAGGGAGTTTTCCCATAATGTAGCCTCTCGGGGTTGGTGTATCGACGAATTTGTTTGGATTTTACGATTTTAAAGTGTCCCTAGCTCCTCATACTCACTACATGATCATCTTAATTTATGACGAGCCCGAACGATAGTATGATGATCTATACAGCCCCTATAATAATCAAAGTTTTAGTTACTTATATGACCTATATTGGATTCGGTGCCTCGGATTCCTTCGAGATGCATTTTCTATTGTGAATACTTTGTTGATACCATTCACTCGAGTGAGTTCATATCCCCCTTTTACTACTATTTGTTTACACAATCTACGGGTAAATTACATTGCTTGTTTACTATTGGACACAAGTGTTTTTTCTCTAAGTGTTTTTCAAAGTGTTATAAAGTGTAAATGTTATTCACAGATTACTGCCTGAATATTAATTGCTATGTTAAAACCTTATTGTCGGAAGTCCCAATTTATCATGAACCGTTATTGCTAATTGTAGTAAGCGTGAGTGTTGTGGATATAACTAATCCGGGACTGACAATCCCCACACTTTCCATGGTCACTAGTTTTATCAAGGTGCATTAACATTGAGAGGTTTTAGGTTTTGTTGGCAAGCATCCTATATTTGATTGGGGCACAAATCTAGTTAAGGCTCGGGGTCATGAGCTTAGTGCGATAAATAAATGTTTTGGTACTACTGCAGTGTTTCAGAGTCTACAATTACTTTGTTTTCTTGGAGGTTCCACGCCTATTTACTGTACACATATGATTTCACTCAACCTTTGCGTTGACTTTAGCAATGTTATTTCAGGTCCTAGGGTAAAGATTGGAGGGGAGCCGTAGCGATAACAATGCAAGGACGATTCTGTGTTTTTATCTATATTCAATGCAACTTATAATATCTTTAAAAAACTTAAGTCATCTTTTGGGTATAAGAAGCTTGTTGATTGATTAAATATGTACTTGAATGTTTATTACTCTTTTAAAACATATGGACCTAAATGAATAAACTCAGATATTTGCTAATGGCATCGAATGAAATCTTGTACTAAATGTCCATTTTATGGTCGTTTCCTATATCTTGATTGTTGTACTTTGATGTAGCACCCCATTGTTACCATTCCGCTACTACCTGATTTTGGGTGTGTTACACAACTTGGGCACCACTCCTTCGAGCCTTATATATAGCCGAACACACACACTCTTTCACAACACATAAAATTATCAAAAGTTTCACTTGTTCTTGATCTAGTTCGATCCAAGGAAGGAAAGGAAAGGGTTTAAGCCAAGAAAGAAGCCAAGGATTAAGAAAGATAGGTTCTTGATTCATCTCCAAGTTTTCGGGTTATATTTCACCATTTTCGACCCATTTTCAAGTTCTAGTAAGTCCGTCATCTGTCAATAAACTCTGACATAGTTTTTAGTATCATTATAAACTTTATTCTAACCATTTATAAAAGCTAAACCATTTTAGAAACTCCTAAAACCTATTTGAACCCTAATCGACCCATTTGATACCCTAATCCATTCGAACCCTTTTCATAAGCTAGCATAAGCTTGCTTTGATCCTAAGAAACTCTTGTGCATCTTTCATGATCACATGGAATAAGCTTTTGAAACCCTAAGCATCACGTTTGGTTTTCCTAAACCAAACGCATCCATTTTGAATAATCAAGTAATAGCTCATTTCAATAAGCTTTATGCTTGTTAAACCAACGATTTTAGCTTACATATGATAAGCTAAAGGTTTGCCAAAACAAAATCGGATTTAAAAAAAAAAATTTAAAAACCCCAAAAATTTTTTATTGAAGAATTTTTCATTCCACACCCCCAGCATATCAGAGTATAATGGGCAACCAGAGGACGTGTGACATCAAGAATATCATGCGTCATAAGCAATTAAACAGAAGACCTTTATAGAGACGTTTTAAGAAAATTTATCACTTGAATTAGGAAATAATAAATTGTTTAGACATTTAGCGGAAGCATAAAATAGACAATACGACAGCGTTTTTAAATAGTACAAGTGATCTTCAGATAACGGGAAATGAATGCAATGCATGAGCCTTCATATAGCCTCTTCATTCTTAATACCTGAGACACCACAGCTAAGTGTCACATAAAGTTTAGGGTGATTCATAGGTTTGTTTTTAAGCAGAAAATTAGTGGTTTTATGAACATAAAGATTTCATCCACATATGACAATATAACATATACAAAGTCCAAATAAAATGCATTACTATTGTCTAAGCTCAAGATACCGCGAAGATTAACAATATACCAACAATGAAAGAATGCCTTAGCAAGTGTCTAACCCTGACAACCGTCCCCGTGATCAGACTCAAAATGAAACTGTGGTTTGCATGTCTAATTCATTCTAAACAATCAGGGAACGTCAATCCCGATAGAAGCTATCTATAACATTCGGCGCTACATGTAATTAGACGTTCAGGATAAATCAGGCAAATAGCAACTTGGGTTAAATAGGGACTTAGACCAATCAGTAATGAGTAAATTTGTAATTTTATTCATACGTTTGAAATAATCAAAAAATTGTTTCTCACCCCAAAAGTATGATTTAAAACATTAGAGTAGGGCTATGAAACTCACCTGACATTGTAATCGTTAAAGATGGGTAATGGATTAAGGCACGTCAAATAGTGACTCAGTCAAATACCTAAGTAATTACAACAAACATGAGTTTACATTCTAAATCTTAATGTACGAAATAAATTATGCAAATGGTCAAAAGGCATGGTCGTTTATGAGGTAACATTTTATGTTTTCAAAATGTTATTTAAACAGTTGGCTATATGGATGACTTTATGACAACAAGTACATATACAGGAATTAATATTGGTTTGTACTATTATGTGTCGTAACCTATGTTTACAAGTTCTCTATCTCAGAAGATATAGATATCATTTGTTAGTTACTAAGTTTATATTTATTTACACCGTAGTTGACAATTAATTCAGAATTGAAGTAAAGTGAAGCAATAATTCCCTAATCCCCAGCTTATACACAATTATAAAGCAAATGTGAAAACGAATAAGATATTTTGATAAATCATACTCTTGATATGACTTTTGAAAACGATGGAATTGTTATTGTAACTAATGAAAGAGTAATAGGAGATATATGTATAAGAAACCAAAAGCCAAATGATGTAATCAACTCTAGAGGTACATAACTACATACAGTATATTATAACAAATTACCAATGATCACTGGATTCTAAAACACACTTGGCGGTCAAATGACATGCATTTGCACACTGTTATGTAAAATCCCCACTATATGGATGAAGAAAAAAGAAGGTGGGTTACGTTTGCACGTGACTATCTGGCCGGTCTGAGTAGTGACTAGCTAGTAGTGATACTGAGTACAGTAGTAATACTCTCCATGGAAGTGTTTATGTCGTGACACAATTTTTTTTTTTTTGATGTCGTGACAATGTTTGACACTTGTTAAAGGTGTTTCTTTAAAGAAATTCAAAATTCACAAGAGAAGCTTATTGGCAGGCCAAGATTGGATTTTGGATATCTCATTATCCAATATCACAATAAAGTATGTCCCATATTTTGAAATATATTTAGTCTCCCAAGAAGCTCTGATGGATTCTGATAAGTGATAAACTCAATCACTCGTGTTAAGGATTAACAACTGGCTTATTTTTGTTAGGTAAAAAGCAACAGAGACTATATTGAAAGCTCAAGCTGATATGTAGATAAAATAAAATAATCAAAATACATGTCATAATAGTACTACTTTATACAATATATACTAGCATGCATGCTGTACAGTTATTTTAGATAAAGACTAAAAGACTCGAGTTAAAAACTCATGCATTTAATTACTATACATAATCTTACTCAAGTGAAAAAAGCTACATGCTTGTCAATTCTCCGGGTACAACCAACCCAACTCAAACCTGAAACACAAAACCGGGTAACCATGTTACTGCATCTTTTTCCTTATTTTTCAACTCTATATGCATTTTGTGTGTACTTTCTGAATTAAAGTGAAACAATATAATTCCCTAATCCTCGGCTTATACGCCAACTATAAAGTAAATGTGAAAACTAATTAAATGATATCTTGATGAATCATACTCTTGATATGAAATGACTTTTGAAAACGATGGGATTGTTATTGCAAAGAAATAGGAATATGAAATATATGTATAAGAAACCAAAAGCCAAATGATGTACGACCCGACTCTAGAGGTACATTATAACAAAGAATTACACAAAAAGTTTGATATCATGATAGCTATCTCTTTGCCACATCAAGCACTATTTTAGTTCATCTATCTCTTTGCCACATCAAGCACTATTTTAGTTCATATGTACCAAAAGATTTCCTATATATCTACCTGGCTAGTTGCCCGACTACTAAATAACAAAGGTATGGTAAAAATGTCACATACGAAAGGTAGTTTATGTCTTAATTAATGCTCCATACCTCTAAGAAAAATGACGAAATCCTAGTGTCGGCGTGACCAACATCCTTGTACTTGTCTCCTCTCTTCTATTTCTCAGGTATGTTCGCTAAAGGACTTACAACTGCCTAAATTACCTCCGGTGCAATGGCTTATATCTATGTACATATGCATTCTCTATGATTAAGCCAATGCTTTTCACTGAACTCGATCTCAAATCTTATACAATCAATGCTAGGATAGATATTTTACATATACAAGGAGGTGTTTGGGTAAGCTTATCTAGCTTATTGTACCTTGGAAAAGCTACTAAATACTTTGAAGGTGTTTGTGTAAGCGCTTACTATGTAGGAGAAAATAAGCTAAAAAGCTTAATCGTCTGATTTGAACACTTCGAAAACATGTACTCCTCTTCATCAGACTATTGTACATTAAATCAATACTACTAGCTTGATATCAAAAACAATAAAACTATCGTAGATTATGCATAACGATAATATAAGATAAGCAACATATTAACACTTGCATATATTTTCTTAATCATCGAAAACCATATATTCTACTAGGAAATCTCCAGTTTTGAAATCACAAATACTAGATTATTTGATTGAATCTTCATCCAAGCAACCACACACGGACACACATTTACTTCTTACCTTACACATTATAGAAGGTAGTTGATAATAATCAATAGTTCAATTATTATCATACGCATATAAAGCAAAAACATCAAATACAGTTTAATTTCGATGTCTACACCTGTTATATGCATTTAGGGTTTAAAACTTTATATACTTTATCATAGATATTGATATAGATATATGATGATAATTCGATTAATAACCGATCAATTTACCTTATCATCATCGAACTAGTAAATCGGACCCAAGCTCAAAGCTGATACAACATCAAGCCTCCATGCAAATCCACCAGAATCCATAGCACAAACATCACAAGGCACAATCATCCTCATCTTCTTTAAGTTTTCGGATAATAATCGATACTCAACCCTAACACTGCATGAAAAAGCTGGTAAATATTTCACCAAAACCGATCTATCAACTTTCAAAACTAACCACACCGCCACGTCACCACCATCACCACAATTCAGATCTAACAACCTCTTATAAGCCTGATTCACCCAAACCACCTCATCGAAAGTATTCGAAACGAAACAAGGACAGGTATCACCTTCCAAATTCTTCCATATCTCCTCATCACAATAACCAAACAGTTTTCGATCATCGCACGTGCCAGTAACCGTTTCAACCGTTATCCACGACTCCGTCACACTCCGTCGTTCAACACCATGCAGATCTGACGTCATCATTTCATTTTCAACACTCTCAAACTCATTTCCACCAAAACTGATCCAGTTAGTTACTTTTTCTAACGGATCTGTTACAACAACTTCATTTCCGTTACACTCATCCATATGATCGTACCAGTTTTTGTTACTATTATTATTATTATTCTTCACTTGTTTATTCTTCGCTCGAACATATTTACGCTTAACTCTCTTCCTGTTAACCAGACCTTCACTCGCCTGAAAAGACTGACCGGAACCTTCCGCGTTCACCGGACGTGGAGCGATCGGACGGTACCTAAGCATAATCTGATCGATAACCATGTTAGTCTCGCGAGTGGCTTCCACGCGCGTCTTACCGGTATCCATAAAACAGGTATATGTATATATGTAAATATCTTTTGATCATGTAGAAAGTAGATGTTCCGGAAATATGACCGGATAGTGAAGGAATTTGATTATCATGTAAGGTCGCCGGTGCGTGTGAAGTACACGTGTTTAGGGCAAGTAGTGGATGAAAGGTTGTGATTGGTTGTTGGTATATTTGGTGGGGTCCACTAATTAAGTGTGTGATTGGTTTACAAAAGGTGGATGGACACGTATAGGGAAGTGTTTCGAGTAGAAATGGGACACGTTAGGGGTTGATCTGTTTATTTAATTATTGAAATAAAGTGGTCAGTGGTTTATTTGTCAGGTATATGGACGCGTGTCCCCTGTCAGAGTTTTTGAATGTTTTCGTTTTTGTTTACGCGCGGTTTTGGGGTGTGAGTTTTATTGTGTTCCAAATTTTGGTATCTTTGTTCAAGTTTTTATTTAAAGAAATGATACATCTAGTGTTAATTGACTGTTTAAATATTAAAAGATAATAAGTAGAGAGAAAACATAAAATATTATTACGTGTAAGGAGATGTACAAACACAATGTAACAAGATATAACAAAATTCTTTTATTTAAAATAGCAAAAATATCCGCATGTTACTGCGGGCGTTAATTTTTTGCTCGTTGTTGTGGGGCGTTAATTTTTTTTTTTTGCGAATTTATTTTTTTAGTCTCATGGTGTAAAATGACACTGTTTAAGTCAATTCGGAAATGTTACCGCGAGTATTTTTTTATCTGAATGCGTCGATACTTTTGTAATATTTTTTTCCTCCCTATTTTGTGCCAACAATTTAAAAAAAAAACTAATTGGGCCGGCCCAAATTTTTGAGCTAAATTTTTTGGGCTTCTTTTTGGCCCAGCATTGTAGCTACAGTGCTTAAAATGAATAGTGACTGCAAAGTCAACGCTTCTCAAATGATAATATATAGGGTAAAAGCCATAGAATACCAACGTACTTTCTGAAATTTACCACAATGAACCATTTACTTTTTTATTACCGATATCACCAATGTACTTTCAAATTATTTTTCAACTTGAACAAAACGTTTGTACCGTTAGTTATTATGTGACAACGTTAGTTAATTTAGCTAACGATCGTTTGAGGAAGTTTCAAAAATCGTCCCTGTGGTTTTAATATATTTTTCTTTTTTTCGAAAAAAAAAATTTCGAAATTTTTATAAAAAATTTTGAAAAAAAAAATTTTTCGAAAATTTTTTGAAAAAATTTCGAAAATTTTTACAAATTTTTTCGAAAATATATATTTTTTTCGAACATTTTTTTTGAAAAAAAATTTTCAAATTTTTTTTCTAAACTTCTTTTTTTCGTAAATTTTTTATGTGTATAAATTTTTTTTCGAATTTTTATTATAAAAATTTTCTCGATATTTTTTATAAAAATGTGTAAAAATTTTCGAAAAAAAAATCGAAACATAAAAAATTTTCGAGGAAAAAGAAGTTTAGATAAAAAAATTTCGAAATTTTTTTTTTCGAAAAAAATTGTTCGAAAGAAAAATTTTTCGAAAAAAAGAAAAATATATTAAAACCACAGGGACGATTTTTGAAACTTCCTCAAACGATCGTTAGCTAAATTGACTAACGTTGTCACATAATAACTAACGGTACAAACGTTTTGTTCAAGTTGAAAAATAATTTGAAAGTACATTGGTGATATCGGTAATAAAAAAGTAAATGGTTCATTGTGGTAAATTTCAGAAAGTACGTTGGTATTCTATGGCTTTTACCCTTAAAAAATTGATAATGGAAAAAGATGAAATTATACATTGATGTTTTGGAGATGAAGGAATAATTATCGGCTGGTGGCTGCAAGAAGCGACAATGACTGGTGATAGGGGGTAACACAAGAAATGGGACTTTCAAACTCATACCCTCATGGTAGAATTGGGTAGTTGACAATGAAGATGAAGAGTAAAATATTTGTTTTATTTGTTTTTAGTGATGGAAAGGAATGGTTTTATGAAAGGCACCTAATGAGCCTGGTATGAGATTTAAGGGGTGTTATGGGTTTGGTGAAATCTATTCATGTGTAACAAACAGCTTGTAACTTTCAAACTCATACCCTCATTCCTATACTATTGAAATAAACGCACCCGTAAGTTATATGAAAACTAGTGTTTTCGAAGAACCCACGCATAAGCTATTGCATGATAGCAAAATCAGTAAATGCTTTATATTCAAACTTAATAATAAGAATACACGAATATGAAAATTGGATCATAGCAAAATTAGCATAAAAAAAAATAAAGTTTCATACCTCAAACACTGTCTTTACAAACTCTCTATGGTCAAAAGGAATTCCAGTCAATCGTTCCTTAATATTAAAGAAATAAAAAAACAAGGTGGTTTGTTCATATAGACTCAAATTGTGTAGTTTCCTAATTAAATAAAAAATCAATTTCCTAATAATATACGTTTAAACATTTATAATTCCTTCTCGAGTGGTGTTTGGGTCTACATAAAAAACACTCTGAAGTGAAAACCAATGGCTTAGCCTTCGCGTGTAGGGATTTTTCTCTAGTCTCGGTTTTACATCTTTGTCGTTCAAAAAAAAACTTTCAGGTAATGATAGTTAAGACGAGCATGGTTATTAAAAAGATTTAACCAGAACACAAAGTTCACAAGAACACAACAAATTATGAATTAAATACACCATTCGTCCTCAATATATGTTGTACACAAAATACTAGTTTTGTCATATTTTTCAAAAAATACCTTTTTAGTCCTAAATTATATTTTTTGAATTTTTTATATATGAAAAAGCACGTGTAGGTGCGAAAGTTTGATGATTTGTTTATTCCAAAACCAACTCATTTAAATTAGAGTAAATTACAATGATCGTCCATGTGGTTTTTTTAAATTTGACCAACCGTCCCTAAAACTTTTTTTGTGGAAACTAGAAGGGGAGGTTGAATAGTTTTTACCGTTTTAAAAATAAAACTTAGATTGTCGACTTATGTGAATCCAAGAGATATACGATAAGTGTATATGATAGCGATGGAATAAATAAATATCTAATCTACACAACATAAATAAGTAGAGATAGGAAAGATCAAACCGATGACACAATGATTTATAATGGTTCGGCTACGAAGCTCCTCTTCGCCCTACTCCACTCCCCAAGTACCCAACTTGAGAGTTTTCTTCACTATTAAACAAACTCCCTTTAGGCTGGATAAAACCTGTTTCACGTCCGCTTAAACTTTTTTCGTACAAAAGCTTAAATACCAAGTACTACTTCGAGATAGAACCAATCTAACACATGTAAGTATTTTAATGACCTAAATACAACCTATCATACACATATGATACACACAATACAAGAGTAATACTAAATGAATGATATCACAACGTGATGACACAAACTAAAATATTAAACACTTGAAGCTTGACGTCTTCGAAGTGTTCTTCTCTAAAGAGTTGAATGAGTTGGATCACTTGTAATGATTATGTAATAAGTATAATGATCAAACAATATGAAAATGATAAAAGGATAAGTGTAAAAAATAATTGTCATAGTTCTCTAAAATGAAAACTTAAGGGTGCAATTTATAGGCAACCTTTGAAATTCAATATCATCAAGCTGGTTTGGTTGCCCGCATGGATCCACGGATCCTCAAATGGTGGAACCGTTCCATATATTTGTTGGATCCGCCGATGAGCTGGGACAAAGATTTTGTTTTTTGTGATTAACCATAAATCTTTAAAGATATGTTTGTACTTAAATAAAACTTGTTTATTAGATTCTTCTAAGAAGAAAATATTTCTTAACACTAACAAGGAAAGATTTTCTAGATTGTGAAAAGATTGTTTGATTTATGTTAATCTTATTTTGTTCTTACAATGATTAATATAACTAGCTTATAATTAATCTGGTTAGTATCAATCATTTAGTAGAAAAGGTTTATGCAAATGATAATATTTTTCTTTGATCATTAACAATGTTTAATAATGTCCCATATTCAACTTAAGATTAATCGACGAAAGTAACTTTTGACTAAATAACTCGTTTACGTAAACTTTTACGTAGTATGACATTATATTTGTTATTATCAAAACATGAAGATCATTAAATATAAATATCGTTTTTACGCGAATATTTGTATTAACATTCTCCCCCTTTTTAATGATGACAAAATAAAAACTCATATGAAATAAAAGTTACTTAATAAGTATTTAGTAGATGAGTTTACATGTCTTCTCCCCTTTTTTGTCGAAGCAAAAAGTGTTATGGAGGCGCCATTGCAAATCGATCTTTGACGGATGCTAGTTTGCTTTGTGACGAATGCAAAATAAAAAGAAAGACGTATTTGCAATTGCTCCTCCTCGGTGTATGCTCCCCCTAGCTTGAGGGCCATCAAGGAACGAGCTATGAAAAGTTTACGCTACAAAACAAAGCTAGTAGACAAGCAAAAATATATATGTGACAACCACATATGCACATAATACCTTAAGAAAACAAATCAACCATCATCACAACACATATCATAATGTTAAGTTCATTATAAGAGATAAAACAGACAAAGTTAGCACAAAGCCACATAAAATCCAAAAAAATATTCAAAAAAACTAAAATGAAAAATAAAAAAAACCTAAAACTTAGGATAAAAGTTTATATCTCCCATATAATTAATCCGAAGGGTAGAGGTACCACAAAAGTGGATTTAGTGCGGAAAGTATGGTGGGTTGGATGAAGATCCAAGGCGGTGACGGATGTAGGAGAACATGTAGTTGACTCGATTTCTAAGCGTTATGATTTCATGCCTAGTTGTACTACAACATTGACAAAACATGTTGTGAAGGTGAGGCATATAATTTGGATGAACAAAGTCCAAAATGTGAGATGGTGGATTAGGAAATTCATGATTTCCTATGTTTGGTTGTGGGTGTTGGTTGTTTTCAAGTGCATTGTTGTTAATGTTAACAAACAATGGTTATGGTGGTTGAAGTGGTTTAAATTCGGGTGGTGGATTTGGAAATCCAGGAGGTGGTCATGAGACACGTGGTGGTGGAGATGGATTAGAAGGGCCCGATGGCCAATTATCCATGGTTTGTGCATAGGGGTCATTTGTGACATTTGTGGTGGTGGAATTTCTATAGGTTCTTGTTTCATCGGAATGACGAAATGAATTTTTAGTGGTGGAGCAACATGTGTTGGTGGGGGTGACTCACTTGGAGATGACGAAGAGGTGTAGTGAGTGCTCCTACTTGAGGTAGACTTGGATGGAGCATTTGGTGGTGAAAGTGATTTCTTTCTAGGAGGTGGAGAAGGAGTTTTCTCATTTTGGTGTTCCTCACTTAAGGATTCAAGGTTAACATAGGTTGGTGGTCTCACACTTATTCTTGCAGTTTTTCTCTTGAAATTTGGGGAACTTGTATTTGAAGAACTAGTCATAGTGATGAACTGAGGGTGATGGTTATAAGGTGAAAGTGATGAAGTGTTTTGCATAATGGTTCTTGGATTATATGGAAAACATGTTATATCCTAAGGTTTAAAATCCTACATATTATAAATAGCATGATTATAAGATAAAGTAAAAAAAGTTAAAAATCATAAAAATTC